>SKCR01007303.1:0-34078 GCA_019454045.1 Zanthoxylum bungeanum
AGTACGTACTAGTAGAAAACACACACACACATACATATTCAAATGAAATAGAAACAAATTAATTTGTAATGTTTTTAAATAGAGACGACGAAGATGTCAAATGATGTTTTTATTGTATTTTTATACATGAATTATATGATTAATTCCACCAATATATTTCAATGAAAAATAAATTAGATTGTGACTGCAAACAAGAATAAAGCACATTACCTAGTTAATGCATAAAAACACTATAATTAATTTATATTGCTTTATTTGGAGGAAATATGGGTGGATTTGTTTGTCAAAATCAAGATATATGAAAGCCTTAATTACAATTATTCTACATTTGAATAGAAATTGTTAATAATATGGTACCTTAAAATGATGTTCAAAATTAAGTTGATAAGTGGAACTAATAAAAAAGAAAAAGAAAAAGAAAAAGAAACAATAAATGAGTGGATGTTTCATGTTTGCACCAAATGTGAAGTAATAGATAAGATGGGCATTACAAAAATGGATTTGTATGCAAACTTTTTGAGTATAAAAATGAAGAAAAGTGGGAGAGATGTGTGAAAGACAGAAGGGATTGCTTGTGCTTCCACTCATCCAAAGAATAACAACAACAACATCACGTGCATCCATGAAGTTTTATTTCTATTACTTTAATTTGTGGGTTTGCCTCTTTAATTAGCTCATTATTAATTGGCTTTATATATAAAATCACCTCCCAAAACTCTTCAATTATCCTGTAGCTAATTAAGTCATATATATTATTATTATTTTTTTTGAGTGTTGTTAATAAATTAATCATAAATAGTCGGCTCGCGCGGCTGTGAATTAATTCTTGATTAAAATAAGATCAACATTTTGGTAAATGTACTTTAATAATCTAATTTGGATTATAAAATCATTATGGTCCTTTGAAAAGTATTATAGGACATTAAACAAATACAACTTGAAACCAATGGACACAAATCATGTCTCATATGGCCAGCTGAAAATATTCTATACAACTAGACATGCTTTTATATATATATATATATAATGGGATTTGATTGCTAGATATAGCCAGGTACTATTTTTTTATTTTTTTTTTATTGTTATTATTTAAGTTTATCAAAATTTTCCAGTTTCTCGATCCATCAATTATTTTATCGGAACGGCATGCAAGAAACTTGGGTGGTCTTCCATTTTTGCATCCAATTTGTTTGATTGATCATTCAAACGAAAGATGTTAGCAAATTAACTCTATTCTTCATAACAAGGAAATGCCTTAAGTTTTTCATAGATCTTGTTTGAATCAGGTTTCAAAATTGTTTACTATCATCGATATATCTTTTGAGTTATGTTATAGTTATATGAATTATTTATCGATGTGATTTTAAGTATTATTAGACGGATAATAGATATATATATTTCTAATCAAACTCAATGAATAATTAATTAATAATATTTAACTTTTCATAAGTACTCAATCAGTACCATATAAACTTTTTTCCTATATATATACATACACTACATAGTACATACACAAAACATGCACATGGAAGATAATAATTATGTGGGAAGTGGTTCTTATGTCTCATAGATTCCTACCATCCCTCTGTTAAAAGCTCATTTCATGGCAACCACTTTCACAAGTGGAAAACCAAATATAGCTTGTATTTATTTTTAAAAATATAATTGAAACTTTCATAAATTGGTTTAATATTATATACATAAACTTTAAATAAAAACACATTATTTCATGCATGGGAGTAACACAATCAATTTCCTTATTTTATGTGATTAGCTGCAGGGTGCTAAATGATAAAATTTACAAACTCTTTAACTTAATTGGAATAACTATTAGGTAATAAGGTGCATGCAAAATAGTAGTAAATGTAGGGGCTTTTATGATGTTTTCTTTATGGCATTTGGAAACCCCAAACATAAAAACAAACTCATCGTATTGTGTGGAATTGGTACCCTTAAACCTCTCTGTCTCCTACTTCTTCAAATCCTTAAACCCTAAAATTAGCCAAGCATGTGCATCCCAAATTTATCACTTTGACAAGAAAAACCATTAAACCCTAAATTATATATCTATAAAATAAAAATACCTAACTACAAATGTTAACTATTTCAAGAATGAAGTGTCTAATAAATCCGCCATTGCCAATTTCATTGACACCCAACTCTCGTCACCTCACAAAGGCCACAAATTTTGCCTCACAGTCCAATTTTTTGAACCCCGCAACGACTCTTCAAAGCCCTAAATTTATTCACATTAAACCCACAATGGTTTCGCCTAAAACCGCGCTTTTCTTATTACAAAATCGAAACTTGCATTCGGAGGCCTCTGTTTCTGCACCATCAGGTGAGATTCACGTGATTGTGGGACCCATGTTCGCCGGGAAAACGACCACGCTTCTTCGCAGAATCCAAGCTGAGACCCAAAAGGGCAGGTTGATTCTTCTCTTTTTATTTTGTGTCTGTTTCATTGAATGAGTCTGCTTTAAATTTACTGTCGATTGGTTTAAATTTGGTTAGGTACTGTTGTGGGAATGTATCAATTTGATTCCTTAAAGTTTGACGTGTGTTTAGTTTTTATTGAATTTAGTGTTAGAATATGGCTCATATATGTAAATGGTTAGTTGTTGGAGGCGGATGGGCTGTAGACCCGCGAGAGTGTAGGGAAGCGAGTGAATACTATTAATTGGATTATTATGGCGACCAGGATTGAGAGTGAATACAGGGATATATTCTCTTTTGTTGCAAGAGTGCTTATTCACAAAAGAATATAGAAAAGGGATAAGAATTCATGCTCAAATGGTTATTGCTGGGTATGTTGCTGATGAATATATAAAAACCAAATTGTTGATATTGTACGCAAAGTACGGGGATCTGGTAACTGCTCATGTTCTATTTGATAAGCTGCAGGAGACAAGTTTGATTTCTTGGAATTATATGATTTCTGGATGTGTGCAGAAAGGCCTTGAAGAAGTTGGACTGGATTATTATTTCAAGATCAGAGAAAATAGATTGACATCAGACTAGTATACATTTGCATCAGTTTTTAGAGCCTGTGCTTTGGCCACATTGGATTACGGAAGCGAGCCAATGGTTATGATTATGTGTGATATATGTTGTAGATAATACTGCTCTTGTAGATATCTATTTCAAATGTTGTAGTATTCCTGCCGGGTGTCATGTATTTGATAAATTATAAAATAAAAATATCGTTACCTGGACTGCTTTGATATACAGCATGGAAGTGTTGCAGAGGTTTTTGCATTATTTCATAAGATGATGAATGAAGGTTTCAGACCAAATTATGTTACTTTTCTTGCTGTGCTTTCTGCTTGTGGCCATGGGGTTTAGTCAATAAAGGATGGGATTATTTCTCATCCATGCTTAGAGATTATGGAATCCAACCTATAGGGAAATATTATGCAGCCATGGTTGATCCTTTGGATCGTGGTGCTGGCAGATTATAAGAGGCTTATGAGCTTGTTCAGTCACATTGTAAGGAACACTCTGTGGTATGGGTGCTTTGCTTGGGGCATGTGGAATTCATGGGGACATACCTAGTGAAGGTGGCATCTAAGAAGTACTTTGAATTGACCCTGAAAATGCTGGGAAGTATGTGGTCTTGGCTAATGCATATGCCACTGTTGGATCTTGGGAAAATGTTGAGGAGGTTAGGGGGATGATGAGGGATTTAGGGGTGATCAAGGAACCTGGTAGGATCGAAGTTCTAGAGATGGTCCACTTGTTCTTAATGGGCGATAAATCTCAAAATCATTCTAAGGAGATATATCAAAAGTTTAAGGAAATCACTTGCATTTTTAAAGGATGTTGGCTATGTTCCTGATTTAAGTGGGACTAGTCCAAGTTGTTGAACTTACAATTTTTTTTTTTGCTTGCAGAAACGTAGCAGTAATAAAATCCAATAAAGATACAAGATATGGGTTGGATTCTATAGTTACACATGATGGGGTGAAATTGCCATGTTGTGCGTTGACCAACCTGTCATCATTCAGACAAAAATTCGGTTCTGATGCTTACGAGCAGGTAATTCAATGTGAAGATTGATTATTTGCGTTGTGAGAAGAAAAACCACGCTAAATTCTTTCGAGATTTTTCCTCCATGGCTTGAAAATCCCGCTCTTTCTTTAATAAAGAGACAAGCCCTATACCCCTCAAACCCAAAAAGAAATGATACTCTGTAAATGCTTGATTATTAATCTGATCTCTATGAAAGTAAGTAGTTAGCATTTGTAATGTTGAGTTTCTCTGTACTAGGTTAATGGGGACTCATTTTCAAAAAAAAAAAAAAAAAGGTTAATGGGGTCTTCAAAACACAAGGAAAACCATGTTTGGAAGAAGATTGCCATCAATTTTCTTATTTTGGTTATGATCATATTTATGTTGAATCTTTGTATGTAAGTGTATACCTTTTATAATTACATCTCATGTCCAATACACGGTGACAGCTAGATGTGATTGGCATTGATGAGGCTCAATTCTTTGAAGACCTTTATGATTTCTGCCGCGAAGCTGCTGACCATGATGGAAAGTCTGTGATAGTTGCTGGACTGGATGGAGACTATTTGAGGTATATGAATGTTCTTTCCTTCCATCGCCTGCCTCATTTAGAAGAGTTTTTTTAATTTTATTGGGTTTTTTTGATCATGATGGGAAATGTTGTTGCAGAAGGAGCTTTGGTTATGTGCTTGATATAATTCCCCTTGCTGATTCTGTAACCAAATTAACTTCCCGATGTGAAGTCTGTGGGAAGCGTGCTTTCTTCACCTTGAGGAAGACCGAGGAGACACAAACGGAATTGATTGGAGGGTCTGATATCTATATGCCTGTGTGCCGGCAGCACTATGTCAGTGGACAAGTAGTTGTAGAAGCTGCAAAAATTGTCCTGGAGTCTCAGAAGGTTCAGTGTGGCTCCTTATGAACCGATGCTCCAATCAAGTAGGGAGATCTTATGCCCTGTGCCCCTAATAGGAATGTACCCATAGACAGAATAAGTTGGCCCCTTTTGTACCATTAATGCGGATGATGAATGAGCAAAATTAGAATTAAATATAGACTGGACAAACTGTATCATTTCTAATTTTTGTTTATCCTATTAGACATGCTTGTTTATTTTGTGCATAATCAGAACATGAACTTTCATGTTAACAAGGACCGAGTTTGCACAGTGAATTTAACCTTCAGGAAAACACTCCACCAACTATTACTAACATTCCTATTTCTCTTTCATATCAATCTTCATTTCAACATGAACATGCCCATTTATTCATTTTTATATGGGGGTAGAGATATTAATCAATAAAAGGAAGAAGAAATAAACAGAGTCACCCAATTCACTGTGAGGTCATTTTCGTCTTTTTATTTCTTTTTGAAGTTAGATTGTAAGGAACTCATAAGGTCTGGCCCAGATTCAGCGCTATGAAAGTTACAAGGGAATTCCTGGCCCGAAAGTTTTTTACCTCAATATCAAGCAGTTCAGGCCTAGCCCAGACTCAAGTGCTTTTATGTACGACATGTCGGTTAGAGAACATTTCTTAAATTCTTCTCAAGTCAGTGAAGTTGGTTGTTCCAATTACTCCTTCCTCTGGGCTGTGTGTATATTCTCTTCTGTGTTCAGTTCCCTTTGATTGTAATAATAAGCTCATAGCTTCGAAGCTTCAAAAAGGGACATTGCCGTTTCGCTCCTTGGCTATTACATTCGGTTAGTTTCTTTCCCCTTTATCTTTCAGCTACTCATTGACACACCGATGTTAAAAAGACCAAAGCTCACTTCATGTGTGAGCAAAACCCTATTTAAATCTCTCTTCAAAAACCCTTCTTTTGCATTCTGCTCATCTGGGTTTAGTAACAATTGCAGTACTGGTTATAGCAATAGTAGTATATGTCAAAGCAATGAATCACAATCTGAAAATGAATGGGAGGGATTGCTCAAACCATTTGATCTCAATGAACTTCGAAAGTCCCTCCATAAAATAACACCTTTTCAGCTATGTAAATTACTTCAATTGCCACTCGATGTGGAAATCTCCATGGAATTATTCACTTGGGCAGGTTCCCAGAAGGGTTATTGTCATACGTTTGATGTTTACTATTTGTTAATAGATAAACTCGGTGCCAATAAGGAGTTTAAGGTTATAAACAGTTTATTACTGCAAATGAAAGAAGAAGGTATTATTTTTAGAGAGCACCTTTTCCTTTTGATTATGAAATATTACGGGAGAGAGGGAGTGCCTGGACAAGCTACTCGGTTGTTATTGGATATGAAAACTGTTTATGGATGTGAACCTACTTTTAAGTCTTATAATGTTGTGTTGGATATATTGGTGTCTGGTAATTGTCATAAGGTTGCTCCAAATGTGTTTTATGACATGTTGAGCAAGGGTGTTTCCCCGACTGTTTATACTTTTGGGGTTGTGATGAAAGCACTTTGTATGATTAATGAAGTGGATTCTGCATGCTCCCTACTTAGGGATATGACCAAACATGGGTGTGTGCCGAATTCTGTGGTTTACCAGACTTTGATTCATGCATTGTCCAAGAGTAATAGAGTGAGTGAAGCATTGACACTTTTGGAGGAATTGATTCTGATGGGTTGCAAACCTGATGTTCAGACCTTCAATGATGTCATCCATGGCCTTTGCAGGGTCAAGCGGATTCATGAGGCGGCAAAATTGGTTGATCGGATGCTTCATCGAGGATTTACTCCTGATGACATAACATATGGAGTTTTAATGCATGGGCTGTGTAGAACGGGGCGAGTTGATGAAGCAAGGGCATTGTTGAACAAAATACCGTCTGCAAATGTTGTGCTCCTCAACACTGTGATTAATGGGTATGTAATAAGTGGTCGTTTTGATGAAGCCAAGGCTATTTTGTATGATAGCATGTTAAGCTTTGGCTGTAATCCTGACGTTTTTACTTTTAACATATTGATTCATGGACTTTGTAAGAGGAGGTGTTTAGGTTCAGCTCTAGAATTAGTTAATGAGATGGCCTTGAAGGGTTGTGAACCCAACGTCATCACCTACACCATAATAGTTGACAGGTTCTGCAAGGAAGGCCAACTAGAGAAAGCTATTATAATTGTAAATGAAATGTTGGCTAAGGGGATTAGTTTGAATACAGTTGGATATAATTGCCTTATAAGTGCCCTCTGTAGAGCTGGTAATGTCCATGAGGCTTTGGAAATTTTTGGTGAAATGCCTAGCAAAGGATGTAAGCCTGACATATACACATTTAATTCTATAATATCTGGGCTGTGCAAGGGTGATCGTATAGAAGAGGCTTTGGGACTTTATCAGGATATGTTATTGGAGGGTGTAATTGCCAACACAGTAACTTACAACACGTTAATTCACGCTTTTCTAAGAAGAGGATCGATCCAAGAAGCACGTAAGCTTGTAAATGATATGTTGTTTAGAGGATGTCCTCTTGATGAAATTACGTACAACGGTCTGATAAAGGCACTCTGCAATACTGGAGCTGTTGATAAAGGATTGGGGTTGTTTGAAGAAATGTTGAGGAAGGGAATTATTCCCAGTAGTATATCTTGCAATATATTAATTAATGCCCTATGTAGAACTCGGAAAGTAAATACTGCACTCGAGTTTCTGAGGGATATGATTCATCGAGGTCTGACCCCAGATATAGTAACTTATAACAGCCTGATAAATGGTTTGTGCAAAATGGGTTGCATTCAAGAGGCGTTAAATCTTTTTGACAAATTACAAGCTGAAGGAGTCTATCCCGATGCTGTTACTTATAACACTTTAATTAGCTGGCATTGCAAGGAGGGCCTGTTTGATGATGCTTTCTCAATTTTACACAGAGGAGTTGCAAATGGCTTTGTACCTAATGATGTTACCTGGTATATCTTGGTCCAGAACCTTGTGAAAGAAATTAATAAGGAGAGGCGGGACTTCTCATATGCTCAATTTTAGTGATTGCTTTGAAACATTCTGAAAATAGCATCTCTTTTGTTTTTTCTGAGCTGATGAAGCTTTGGAAACAGTTCTTCTGCTAAAATGTTATAGAGGACTCCACTACTTGTTTTCCGCATCTGTCATAACTATGCTACTGGAGTGAGCAATCAGTTGAGACACTTGGAGCATCTTCTTGATTGGTCATCAGTTACCTGAACTGATTGGATGAGAATGCAAGTCTTCTAAAAAAAATCCTTGGATGGAGTTTGCAATTGTGTGAATGTGATTTTCTACTGATTTTCCTGTAGTAGAAGTTTTGCTTTCCAGAGACAGACGTGTTAATTACTTTTTAAGTGTGTGCATCTATCAGTTGGACTTTCGGCTGCAAATTGAAGGAAGATGGTTGGCTGGTTTAGGACAACTCTTGTCAGTTTTTCCCTGGTTAAGTGAGACGTGAAGATTATACCTGTAAGAGAAAGATATCATCACTCTCCAAACTTGAGGTGATAATACCCTATTTATTTTACCCTTTATATATTTATTTGATTACCTTCATATTTGTTTATGATTGGACCCAATGGATGAAATAGCTAAAGAGTAAGGGTAAATGAGTCATTTTAGTCCTTAGGGTTTAAATATAAATAAGAATGATTTGTTTGTTTTGATTATGCTATCACATTGTTGAATTTGGGATTGGGAATTGGAGGGGAAACCCTAGGGAGACTGCCAACACCTTAATGTCGTGCAAGGGCTGGTGGAACATGATTCACCTTCAACTATCTTTGTAATCGCTTTTTTTTTCTTCAATTCAATAAAAGAGTATTTTAGAGAGATTTGTTTGGTTCCCATCAAATTGATATTAGAGCAGTAGTTCCTTGGCTCTGTGATGATTAATGTATGTTGAGGGAAGAAGAAGAAATTAGAGGAAAAAAACACATAAAATCAAAAAACCATAACTGCCGCCACCTACCGTCACCTTCCACAGCCACCTTCAATGTCGGTCGTGAACGTCAGTATATTCAGAAGAAGCCGCCGACTAGACCCTTACAGTCGCCGACGGCAAAACATCCCAGAACCGCCACTCCTGCCACCATGTCGCAACTCGCCACCGCTTCTGAACTTGTTCTCGCCGTCAAATATCACCACCGAAAGGCTCACCACGAGCCGGCGACCTCATCCAGAACTCTGTCACCACCGATCGACGATTGGATCGACGGAGCAACAACAATAGTTCGTCAGTTCAGTCCCCATTCCTTCACGTTGATCTGCCGTCTTCGGTGGGATTCTGAAGCTGCCACCACCACCAGCGTGTTCGCCTTCCAGATCCGACCATCTCTTACCCAATTCCAATCACCGACAACAGTCAGATGATATTTACAGATCAGCCCCCGAACTTTTAATTTTTTACAATATGACTCTTTTCGTTTTAGTCCCTAATCTTTCATCTTTTATGTTTTAGCCCTAACTGTATTATCTTTCCAGTTACATCTGTTTGTTCATACTTTTTTTTAAAAAAAAATTGGCAAAAAAAAAAGAAGCGAATGAAAAAAAGAAAAAGAGAAAAAAATGGTTTTTTTTTTTTTAAATAAAATAAAATAAAATAAGGTGCATATAGATTTCATCAAAATTGGGTTATATACAGCAAGATGGTTCTTTCCATGATTATATTGATAGGTTTGATTGTTTGGCGAGCTCAATGTCATACACATCCGAACACTATTTACTTGTGATTTTCATCAATGGATTACTGTATGAATTGCAATGTGAGGTTCGTGACGGTTTAAAGTATTTAAGGGTGATTGAACTTGAAGGGGTTAAAAAATTAGCTTTGGAAGTGGAAGAAAACCTAGCAGAATTAGACAGGTTGGCGTAAATCAGAAAACAGAAAATGATTGGTTCACACAAGTCTGAAAGATCCCGAGCTGGTAATGGATTCACATACCAGTCAAATGTTGGGGGATTGAATAGAGTTGAGGAAGATCCTTAGAAAAAATTTGATTCAATGTTGGAGACGATGCGAGAGACGATAAATGGATAAAAAACTAACTCTATATTCATAATGACGTCGCTCAATCAGTTCAAGAGGCAAGTACCGGTCTGACACCTCTTATGGAGAGCAATAGGAAAAAAATTGAGAATCGTTCAAATGGCCGACCAGAAAAATTTAAGCAACTTTCCGAGGTTGAGTTTTAGTTTCGGCGAGATTAGGGTATTTGTTTTAGATGTGATGAGAGAGTCCATCTGAACCATGTGTGTCAAATTAAAAAAGTTGAATCAATTGATGATGACACGTATTTAGTTCCCATGGATGAGAGTAATGCAACAAGAGGAGTAATAAGTGATGAGAAGTCGAGTGAAGAAGCCAATATAGTAGAGCCAATGATCTTGGATAAGAATGATCATGCCTATTGTAGACAACAGAAGCTGGGCGACGCCGTCCTAGGCTCGCGGCCTAGCTGAGAAATATGAATAACATGGAGTCGCCACCCGGTGTGAACCGGGACAAAGATTTAAGGCCGCACCCACCCCTCGCAAGGGAGACCTCAAACCGTTGGGTTCGGAATGGTCCCTTACTTATGTCACTTGTAATGAATGGATTTGTGCAATATTAACCAAGTCTACATAACATGCTTAAGAACAACCTATTAATCATGCATAAAACAACATCATACTAAACAACCTAATCATGCATAGGAAAATAAATATCATGCTAAACAATTAAATCATGCTCAAGCACAACCAACTAGTCATGCATAAAACTATAACATATTAACATCCTAATCATGCATAAAGCAATAATAAACTTAAACGACTACATCATGCTTAGAAACAATCAACTAATCATGTATAGGAAAATAAATATCATACTAAACAATTAAATCATGCTCAAGCACAACCAACTAGTCATGCATAAAACTATAACATATTAAACATCATAATCATGCATAAAGCAATAATAAACTTAAACGACTACATCATGCTTAGAAAATAAATAACGGAAATAAGATAAAAGGGTGCCCCTCAGGTCTTACCTTTTTAGTCGCTTTCCGGGAGTGCGTTCCACGGTGCCGGAAGGGATATCGTTTTGCTGTTTTCACTGGTCCGCTGTTTCTACTTCTACTGTTTTCACAGGTCCACTGTTTCCGTTGTTTTCATTATTTTTACCGATCATCTGCTGTTTCCGCTGTTTTTTGCTTTTTCACATGCGGGTTTCACTCACTGTTTTCTCGGTTTCGCTCACGAGTTTTCACTCGCTGTTTTAGGAACTGTTTGGGTAGATTCCGGAAGATTTTCTGGACTGTTTTTACGTGTGCATGGGCCTTGCATGCAGGGCAGTAGTGTGTGTTGTGTGCGTGAGTGTGGGGCGTGAGTGATGTGCTGTGTCGTGGGTGCAAGAGGCTGTTATGTGTGCTGTGTGCGTGAGTGCAAGGTGTGAGGGCTGCTGGTCAAGGGTGCGTGAAGGGTTTTGGCCTTCAGTGGCGTGGCGTGAGGCAAGGGGGCTTTGTGAGAGGGGGTGTTAGCGAAGAGAGATGAGAGAGTGATGTGTGCTGTTTGCGGGAGCTGAGTGTATAGGGTTTGTGAATCAAGCTAGGGGCTGTGTGTGTGTGCTGTGTGCGGAGTGCAAGGGGGGCCTGTGAGTGATGTACTGAAGTGGGGGCCTGCTCACAGTGGGGTGTAATGAGGTGTATAGTGATGAGCGGAAAATATATCAATATTTACCGCCCCTTTTACTTAATATTTTGTTTAGTTTCTCGGGTTTGATGAACGTTTTGATGTGTTTTAGTTTATTTTGCAGATAAAATAATATCGGGTCTCAATGAAATCATTTAGGACGAAATGTGGATCAAATAAGGGCAATTATTGGACTTGATATATTAATTTTGGAGATTCCAGTTTTGCACATCTGTCGTATTTTGGGCATAACTTTTTACTCAGTTATCGGATTGAGCTGATTCAAGTGCCAGATTAAAGAAGACTCAAAGATCTACAACTTTGAAAGAGAAAATATTTTCGAATTCTGATGATTTCATGACCGAAATTGATGAACCATCCAGAAGTGTGTGGAGTGTAATTATTAAAAGTCATTATCAATCATTTTCAAAGCAAAATATTAATTAATTAATAATTAATAAAAATTATCAAATCAACACCAAACAAGATAAGAAATTATTGGAGCAATTATGGATTTGGTGGAGTAATTAGTGGAGAAATTAATAATGGATTTGGTGGAGAATTTGATGGATGATTTGATGTTGGCAAATTTTTGCCTATAAATACCAAGCCATTTCATTTGTAAAATTCATACTTTCTTCCTTGAAATTCTTAATGAATAAATAAGAAGATTGTATCTAGTTTGTTTATTTTTAGTTTTCAGTAATTAATTTTCAGTTTCGCACTTTCTTTTCTTTACTTTTCAGTTTTTACTTTCCGCAATTTACTTTTACGCACAGTACTTTTCTTTCTTTAATTTTTCAGTTTTTACTTTTCAGTAATGAGGAGGTAATTTCCCAAGCTAGGGTGAAAGGTAATTCTTTTACTGTTACTATTTAGATTAATCTCCCTTAAAAATAATATATTCACTATTTAAAATACTGATTAATAAAGGATACCGCTATATTGGTCGGTTGGCAATTCAATTTAATCTGGTTTAAACCTGACTAATCAAGGATACCGCCAGATTGGTCGGTTGGTAAATTTATTTTGGTACCGCCTTTATGGCTGGATTATGGACAAATATTACCGCCTATATGGCTGGTTGGACTTAATTTGACTTAATCAGGATACCGCCAGATTGGTCGGTTGGTAAAATAATATCACAAGTTTATATATTATTTTATGGGAGATATCTAAATTAGTAGTAGTAAAAGTAATTCCTTTTACCTTAGCATTTATTTTACTTTTTACTTTAGGTCTTTTACTTTTCAGTATTTTTACTTTATGTCTTTTATTTTTCAGTTATTAGCCCTAGTTATGTGTTGTAACTAAATAGTTATCTGGGGTTGTGATGAATTTCAATATCACCGGTTTATAAGGGTTAGATTATAGTTTGGGTAATATAAAGATTTATTTATTGAGTCTTAATCTTAATGCTTTTTATTTAACTGGCCATTAATAAAATTGATTAGGTAAACTTAAAATGAACTAGACATAGGGATTTTAAGTTTAAGACCTTAGACTCAATAGCCCACGATCTTCCTTGAGGATAGATAACCCTTTAATAGATTTCCTTACAGGATAGGAATATACCTGTCGGGCGGGGGTAGCCATAATTGGAACTCAATCTTAATGAATCCAGATAATTTGGTTGACATAGACATATGGTTCAATTGGGTTACACTGGGTATTTGTGTCTGACCATCGACAGAGGCTTCACATAATTCGTGTTCCAGGTTAATAAATCAATATTTTATACCCAACTATATATAACCACTTCATCTTTAAAATGATATTGGAAGAAATCACAACCCTAGATCTTTTGTCTTTTGAATTTTCTTTAAATTTTCTTTTGACTTTTATTTATTTATTTATTTAGTAAAGCCATTCAACCAATCAAACAAACAATATCTCTCTTATCATTTAATTAGATATTTGTAAATAAATAGATTCAACAATTAATAACAACAGTAGGAATTAAGTCCTCGTGGGATCGATATTTTTATACTACTTGAACGATACGTGCGCTTGCGTTATACGTGTGTGTTTACGCCGGTCAAGTTTTTGGCGCCGTTGCCGGGGACTTATTTATCTTTTACTATTAGTTTAGGGGTTAGATACGTTACTTGTATCTAATTTCTTTTTACTTATTGTTTTTGTTTTCTTGTGTTTCAGGTTCTCAGAAACTTCATGAGACGAACCAGAAGCTTTGAACTCCGACCGCTTGACCCAGAAATTGAAAGAACCATCAGACAGTTGAGAAGGGAAAGGCGAGAAGGCCAAGAAGCTTTAGTCAACATGGAACCTGAACCTTTGAACGTTGCACCACCAATTCCCATTCGAGACAGAACAATTCCGGTGGTTGATAGACTCATTTCCTGTATTGTACTTCCTCCCTTACCAGCAAATGCGTGTGACATCAAAACATGCATTCAGATGATTCAGCAGTCAGTTCAGTTCGGGGGGAATGCAACTGAAGATCCTAATTCCCACATCAGCAACTTCCTGGAAGTTTGCGGCACTTTTAACTACAACAGAGCATCAGAAGAAGCAATGAGACTGCGAGTTTTTCCATATTCCCTGAAGGACAGAGCTAAAGCTTGGCTACATTCACTACCAGCAGGTTCTATCACAACTTGGAACACTTTAGCCACCAAATTTCTTGCAAAATACTTTCCACCAGCCAGAACCGGAAAACTGAGGAATGACATCACATCCTTTGTACAACAAGATTCAGAATCCCTCTGCGAAGCTTGGGAAAGGTACAAAGATTTACTCCGGAAATGTCCTCACCATGAGATTCCAAAATGGCTTCAAGTCCAAACATTCTATAATGGGCTTTCTGGAATAATGAGAACCACAATCGATGCTGCTGCTGGAGGAGCCTTGATGGCAAAAGGAGAAGATCAAGCCTGGGACCTAATCGAAGAAATGGCCAACAATAATTCTTTGTGGCCAACAGAAAGGAGCATGATCCAAAGAATTGCAGGAATTTATGAAGTTGGAGCCAAACACAGCACTGAATGTACAAGCTGGATATGATTTGCAAAAATCTGGAAACTCTTAACATGAAGGTTAATGGTGGATCCACAAGTTCATCATATAAAGGAGCACCAGAACCAGTTCAGCATGAAGAGACGGTGAATTATGTCAACAATTTCAACAGACAGGGGAACAATCCATATTCCAACACCTACAACCCAGGGTGGAGGAATCATCCTAATTTAGCATGGAGCAACAATTCAGGCCAACATCAAAACTATCCACCACCTGGATTCCACCAGCAGAACAAAGGCCAGGAGCATGAAAAAGAACAAAATGAAAGAATGGTTTGCAGAGATGTTCAAAAAGCAAGAAGCAAAATACGATGCTATGTTTCAATCCCAAGCAACATTAATTCAAAGTCAATCTGCTTCTATTAAAGCACTGGAGAATCAAATGGGACAACTGGCAAATGCTCAAAGTTACAGACCGCCAGGTACCCTTCCTAGCAACACAGAGCCAAATCCAAGGAACATGGGGAAGGAGCAATGTCATGCCATCATGTTAAAGAGCGGTACTGAAATCAACAAAGATGTTGGAGTCAATTCAACTGCTGAGGAAGTTCCAAAAGAAACAAAGCAACAAATGGAGGAAAAAGAAGCAAAGGAAAAAGAACAGATCACTCCACCTCCACCTTTTCCTCAACGTCTTCAGAAGAACAAATTGGACAAGCAATTTTCCCGGTTCCTGGAAATATTCAAAAAGCTGCATATCAACATTCCATTTGCAGAAGCGTTGGAACAAATGCCCACCTATGCCAAATTCATGAAAGATATTCTTTCACGAAAGCGGAGATTGGGGGATTACGAGACAGTAGCATTAACAGAAGAATGCAGTGCTATCATTCAGAGGAAACTTCCCCCAAAGTTGAAAGATCCTGGCAGTTTCACTGTTCCTTGCGTCATAGGGGAACATAACTTTGGTAAGGCTTTATGTGATTTAGGTGCTAGTGTTAACTTGATGCCTTTTTCTATTTTCAGGAAATTACAGATTGGAGAAACAATGCCAACTTCAGTCTCACTGCAACTTGCTGATAGAACGCTCGTATTTCCAAGAGGTGTAGTTGAGGATGTGCTGGTCAAGGTTGACAAATTCATTTTCCCAGCAGATTTTATTGTCCTTGATATGGAGGAAGACGCAGACGTGCCAATCATCCTTGGGAGACCATTCTTGGCTACAGGTCGAACCATTATTGATGTACAAAAAGGAGAACTAACCATGAGGGTACAGGACCAAGAAGTAACATTCAATGTTTTCAAGGCCATGAATTTCCCAGATGATGAAAAGAAGGAGGAATGTTTCAAACTCGATGTGATACACAGTACCATTCAGAACTCTGATGAAAGACAAAGTTCTACTGACAAACTTAAAACATGTCAATTGCCTGTGGAGCCTAAAGATAAAACATCTTTTGCACTGAAAGAGCCAATTCTTTCTCTACAAGCAACAGAAGAGAAAAAGTTCCACCAGCTCAACGAATTGGAGGAATTTCACAATCAGCCTTTTGAAGATGCCAAATTGTACAAAGAAAAAGGCAAGAAAAGACATGATGAGAAGTTAGTGCGCATACAACTGGAACCAGGGCAGAAGGTACTGTTAAACAAATCAAGGGTGAAATTCTTCCCATGGAAGCCAAAATCACGGTGGTCAGGTCCATTTGTGATCACCAAAGTTTTACCAAATAGAGCCGTTGAGATACATGATCCTGACGCTAACAAAACTTTCAAGGTTAAAAACAAGCGTGTCAAGCACTACTGGGGAGAATCATTTGAGCGACAAAAAGAAAGTGTTACACTTTCAGATCCAGCTTAACGTTCGAGAAGTCATGTCTGGCTGACGACTTTAAACTTAGCGCTAGCAGGGAGGCAACCCATGCAATTTTTGTATATATTGTGATTTGGTGTGATTTAATTTTGTGTGTTTTATTTTTGCAGGTTAGTCATTTCAAGATGGAAGAAGCTTTCGCAAATCTTCACAAGCAATTTCCTTCTCTCCCTCCCAAAATCTCTGATGAAAGTTTACAAAGCTCGCTTGGAACGGATGAGGTTATTGACAATCCATGGTATTCCTAATGATATTCGTTGGGTAATTGAAGCACGAGTCCGATTGGCAGGTGAGTCTTCTGATTCTTTTATTTCACATCTGCCTGGTTTTGGAAGAAGCACCTATGCAAAGAAACGTAGAGCTAAGCAAATGGGTGTTTGTTTCAAATGTGCACGATTTAATTGCAACACTCGTTGTCGTTCTTTAGGAATGGTGTCTGATAATCGCGAAGACAAAATTAATTCATTAGGGATGGCTTGAGAAAGGAGTCTTTAGATGATCTATCTTCGACTCTTGAGACGCATCCCAGTGGATATGTTAATATAGCCATTCACAAATTACATACACAATTCCAAAAGGAAAGACAATTGTTAAGTCTCGGGAATCTGACTCAAAAAGACCTGTTTGCCAATTTATAAGAAAATTGGATGGGAAGCTTGTCCCTGACGCATAGACGTCAATCAAACCGTTACTTTTCTTGTAAATATTATATCTCTTTGTCTTTTCTTAATAATTGTGATTTGTTTTTGTTTTTTTCTTTTAATTTTTCTCCGACAGGATCCAGACCTTTTTGACTATCACGATATTAATTCGTTACTAATCGTCCTCTGGAAGATATTTGTGCTGTTATTACTCACCCTTTTTCAGGTACTATAAATTCAGCCCGTCATTGCACTTTTGAAGGCATCCGGAGTTGAAAAAGAAATACATAAAAAATGGAAGCCACTTCAAGAAGACGAGTTGAAAACATCTGCGTGTTTTGCGGTAGTAGTGTTGGTACTAAGCCACAATACATAGAAGCAGCACAGGAATTGGGTCGAGTCTTAGCTGCAAGGAATATGCACTTAATATATGGCGGAGGCAATCTTGGACTTATGGGGATCGTTTCAAAGGCTGTACAGGAAGGAGGCAGTCATGTTTAGGGATCATCCAAAACCCTTGGCAGAGGCAACCTTATTGGATCATCAAACGGAGAGGAACTGATCGTGCCAGGTATGTCTGAACGACTGGTAGAAATGATTAACCGTGCTGATGCTTTTATCGCTTTGCCAGGTGGTTTGGGTACATTGGAGGAAATTTTTATAGTTCTATCTTGGGCGAACCTGAACATACACCAGAAACCGCTTGGATTGCTCAATTTGATGGATTTTATGATTTTCTTTGTGTGTTTCTTGATGATGCCCGGAGAAATGGGTTCGTGTCAAATCAAAACCTATGAAAGAACTCCCTTCTTCACTGCCAGAACTGCTCCGGATCTAATAGACCAACTCATAGCCTATGAACCACAAGTTGACCCTATCCTTTCAAAGATAAATTGGTCCGAGACGATCGTGGTAAGAGGCGTGGATTAATCTGGATCTTAACCTTTAATTTCCTGTAGATTTTCAGCTAACCAGGTACGACCTTCTAAACTCTTCTTTACTGTTTAAGACATTGGGGACAATGTCTCATTTAGGTTTGGGGGAGGGAATTAGTTGATTAGTACCTTGTTTTTAGTTTGGTGTTTATTTTTATTTTTAGTCCAAAATTTTTCGAAAAATACAAAAAAAATTGAAAAATTTTCAAAAATTACAAAAAAATTTGTGTTTTTTATTTTGACTAAAAAGATGAAATTGGTAAGAGATAGCCGAGTAAGGAGTTTCCACTCCTGAGACGTATCTCAAACCTATTTTGAAACAAGTTAATTTTTGTTTATTTCATTTAAATTATTTAATTTGTGAATTCTCCATAAAACTGACTAAAATGAATCTTTATATGCTCAGTTGACAGATATTATCAACATATATAGTAACATACGGACATGAGCTAAAATTGAAAAGTTTGTAATATTCAGTGCTCTAGTTTAATTGGAGGAAGCATCTCAAAAAGCAATGGAGTAAAAAAAAAAAAAAAAAAAAAAAAAAAAAAAAAAAAAAACGTCTGAGATCCGAGTTATTAAGTCTGTAAGGTGTTTTTTAACACCTAGTGCCCTAAAGCCAACTGGTTTGGGAGTCACTGGCCCAAAGCTCGTTACATGGATCGAAGATGTTGCAAAATATATATATTTGAAGTCTGAGTAATTAAGTTCGTAGGGGTGTCTTAACACCTGGTGCCCTAAAACCAACTGGTTTGGGAGTCACCGACCCAACACTCGCTACATAGACGGAAAATATTGTATATAAATAAAAAATAGAGAAAAATCAAGAAAAATCAGAAAAAAAAGAGAAAAATTATTCCATTGCTATAAAAAAGGTGTTAAATCTGATAGAACTTTAGGACAAAAATATTACTCTCTTATCAACTGCACTTATGACTGTTGTGGGAAAAAATGAGTTGATTAATATTTTGTTAGCTGTGTATATGGAGAATGGTAAAAATAATCGGAGAATTTACTTATTCGGTAATTTAGAATAAAACAAAACAACTAGTAACTTGGAGTAGAAGTTTCACCTGATTAGTCACTAACATCTTTATTCTCTTTTCGCTTGTCTTTTTGCTTTTGTGTGCATTAGTTTTATTACCTTTTTACTTTTGTAAAATGTTTGTGGGTATCATTGCTGTAAACCCTCACGAGACTACAACTCGTCCACTAGGGACACCTAGGGGTTTAAAGGCTTGTTGCATATGCTAAATGCAACCGTGATCCCTACGAAAGTGGCTTAGTTTAATTTTAATTTTATTTTGTTTGTTTTGCTCGAGGACTAGCAAAATGTTAGGTTTGGGGGTGTGATGAGCGGAAAATATATCAATATTTACCGCCCATTTTACTTAATATTTTGTTTAGTTTCTCGGGTTTGATGAACGTTTTGATGTGTTTTAGTTTATTTTGCAGATAAAATAATATCGGGACTCAATGAAATCATTTAGGACGAAATGTGGATCAAATAAGGGCATTATTGGACTTGATATATTAATTTTGGAGATTGGAAATTTGAAAGGGCGTTTTGACGAAGTGCAGTTTTGGAAATTCCAGTTTTGCACATCTGTCGTATTTTGGGCATAACTTTTTACTCAGATATCGGATTGAGCTGATTCAAGTGCCAGATTAAAGAAGACTCAAAGATCTACAACTTTGAAAGAGAAAATATTTTCGAATTCTGATGATTTCATGACCGAAATTGATGAACCATCGAGAAGTGTGTGGAGTGTAATTATTAAAAGTCATTATCAATCATTTTCAAAGCAAAATTTAATTAATTAATAATTAATAAAAATTATCAAATCAACACCAAACAAGATAAGAAATTATTGGAGCAATTATGGATTTGGTGGAGTAATTAGTGGAGAAATTAATAATGGATTTGGTGGAAATTTGATGGATGATTTGATGTGGCAAATTTTTGCCTATAAATACCAAGCCATTTCATTTGTAAAATTCATACTTTCTTCCTTGAAATTCTTAATGAATAAATAAGAAGATTGTATCTAGTTTGTTTATTTTTAGTTTTCAGTAATTAATTTTCAGTTTCGCACTTTCTTTTCTTTACTTTTCAGTTTTTACTTTCCGCGATTTACTTTTACGCACAGTACTTTTCTTTCTTTAATTTTTCAGTTTTTACTTTTCAGTAATGAGGAGGTAATTTCCCAAGCTAGGGTGAAAGGTAATTCTTTTACTGTTACTATTTAGATTAATCTCCCTTAAAAATAATATATTCACTATTTAAAATACTGATTAATAAAGGATACCGCTATATTGGTCGGTTGGCAATTCAATTTAATCTGGTTTAAACCTGACTAATCAAGATACCGCCAGATTGGTCGGTTGGTAAATTATTTTGGTACCGCCGCCTTTATGGCTGGATTATGGACAAATATTACCGCCTATATGGCTGGTTGGACTTAATTTGACTTAATCAGGATACCGCCAGATTGGTCGGTTGGTAAAATAATATCACAAGTTTATATATTATTTTACGGGAGATTTCTAAATAAGTAGTAGTAAAAGTAATTCCTTTTACCTTAGCATTTATTTTACTTTTTTACTTTTGTCTTTTACTTTTCAGTATTTTTACTTTATGTCTTTTATTTTTCAGTTATTAGTCCTAGTTATGTGTTGTAACTAAATAGATATCTGGGGTTGTGATGAATTTCAATATCACCGGTTTATAAGGGTTAGATTATAGTTTGGGTATTATAAAGATTTATTTATTGAGTCTTAATCTTAATGCTTTTTATTAATGGCCATTAATAAAATTGATTAGGTAAACTTAAAATGAACTAGACATAGAGATTTTAAGTTTAAGACCTTAGACTCAATAGCCCACGATCTTCCTTGAGGATAGATAACCCTTTAATAGATTTCCTTACAGGATAGGAATATACCTGTCGGGCGAGGGTAGCCATAATTAGAACTCAATCTTAATGAATCCAGATAATGTGGTTGACATAGGAATATGGTTCAATTGGGTTACACTGGGTATTTGTGTCTGACCATCGACAGATGCTTTCGCATAATTTCGTGTTCCAGGTTAATAAATCAATGTTTTACCCATCTATATAATAATCACTTCATCTTTAAAATGGTATTGGAAGAAATCACAACCCTAGATCTTTGTGTCTTTTGTATTTTCTTTAGTATTTTCTTTTGTCTTTTTATTTATTTATTTATTTAGTAAAGCCATTCAACCAATCAAACAAACAATATCTCTCTTATCCATTTAATTAGATATTTGTAAATAAATAGATTCAACAATTAATAACAACAGTAGGAATTAAGTCCTCGTGGGATCGATATTTTTATACTACTTGAACGATACGTGCGCTTGCGTTATACGTGTGTGTTTACGCCGGTCAAATAGGTGGAGGGTGTTTCCTAATCGATGTGGGACTAAGGGGTGAGGGTTTATTGGTTTCCTTTGTGCGTGAAGAATGAAGGCAATTAAGGTGGGTAGTTTCCTAACCAATATGGGACAAAATGGAGTAAAGGGGTTCAGTTTTTGGCACTTTGGGGGTTACTTTGGTGGTTATTTTCTCGGTAGTTAGAGGCAATTTTTCACATGATTTGCTGGGCTATTTGGGAGGCAGAATTCGGTGATGGATGAGCTGCAGTGGAGGGTAAGTTTCGGTGATACAAAGGGCAGTCCAAGGGCAATATTTCAGTGGCAATTTGGGCGTGAAGTCTGGCCAATTTTGGGACTGCAGTAGCGTGAAATTGGGGCTGGTTCTGGGGTGTTTGAGGGGCAGTGAGGGGAGAGGTATTTGGGCGTGACTTTGAGCTTAAAGAGAGGTGTCTTGTGATGTCTTTTGTGTTATGTATGCTCGGTGAGTGAAGGGCAGTGTGCGTGAGGTGAGTGCTGCAAGTTTGGCTAATTAATGGACAACAGTGGAGGCAGTTTCAGGGCTTCAAAATGGCGTGAAATGGGCTGTTATTATGGGACTGCAGTGGCGTGGATAACTGCAGTGAGTCAGTGGCTTGTGGTTGTGTGAAAATGCAAGGCGGGTCTCTTTTGGCGTGAATGGCTAAGGGTTGTTGTGGAGGTTCATGTGCGTGAGTGCAATTTCCTCCGTCGAGGACCCCCTACGTGAAGGTGATGAAGGGTTTATATGGTAGCTGGGTGCTTGTTGTTGCCGAGGGTTAGGGGCTGTTATGTTGTCTTGTGGAGGGGCTCGTTTGCTGCTTTGGTCGATCAGTTTATCATCGGCAGAATGTGTCTCTTTGGTGGGCTGTTCTTGAAGAGGGTTCTGGTGTTGTGTGGTTTCTTTGTTACGGCTAATGGAGGGGCAGTGGCTGTTTTTTAGTGATTATGTGCGTGTATGGCTTGTATTTCGTGAGTTGAGCCCCCCTCCCATGCGTGAAAGGCCTTAGGGTTTATATATTGTTTCATGGAGGAGAGAGAGAGGTATGGGCAGAGGTCAGAGGAAGATGATCAAGGTGAGTTATAGGTAGTCATGGGTATGCATGGGTGAAGGAATGGATGTGGCAGTGTGTATGGGCGTAAATGAGGGTCTGATGGATATGGCGTGAGATGCATGGGTGGTTAGCATGAATAGGGTATGGGTGTTGCAGGGGAATAATGGTTGATTGTGGATGGGTGAGAGATGGGTTGTGATGGGCGTGAGGCATGGGTGAGGTTAGGGTTTTTGTTGTTGTTGTTTTGTTTATTATTTGTTTGGTGTTGGTGTTGGATTATTTTATTGTTTAAAGTGAGTGGATTTGGTTGATGTTTATTTTGTTTGTGAAGGATTTGTTTAATGTGTTTGCTTGTGTTTGGGCGTGAAGGTGGGGTTTGGTTTTTGATTTGTGATTTATTTATTATTATTTTGTGTTAGTGGGTTTGTTGATGTTGTTTATTTTATTGTTTATTTGGTTAAGTTTGTGTGTGTGTATGTTACACGTGAAGGATGAGTTTATTTTATTTGGTGTTTGTTGATTTGGAATGGATTTTGGTTTATGTTTGATTAATTTTTTTTATTTGTTTGATTTTCTCTGAATTTGTTTAATTGGTTGGTATTTTTTTTAATGGCTTAATTTTAGTTTGAATTTATTTAATTGGTTGGTGATTTTTATTTTCCATGGAGTTGAAGGGACACAGGGGTAGGTTTTAAGGTTCGGGGCGAGAATAAATTTTGAAATAGAGGCTCCCTGAGCAAACCCGAGTTTAAGCGAGCGAACAAAAATCCAACAAAACGTCAATTCTTGACTTTCCCTTTCCGACGACCGTTTTCCGCAACTTCCGCAACTAAAATAGTAGTGCCTCCATACGAGGCTCCTCATTGGGCTGGTATGCAAAAATGCAATGCCTACAGTTCCCCCCACTTTGATGGGACTTGTGCAGTGTGTGACAATGACAATTCTATCAAAGTACGTGCAATGTATTTTTACTTACCTGGCTCGCCAGCTGCCACCTGACTCACCTGTTGCTTCGAACTGAATTGATTTAGTGGTGAGGTACTGCGACCCCTGGGTCTTGTTCCCGAAGTGAGCTGAGGGTCTTGTTCCCTGGATTGAGTTGTGGGTCTTGTTCCCGATCTGAATTGTGTTGTGTTGTGTTGTGTTGTGGGTCTTGTTCCCATTTTGAGTTGAGGGTTCTTATTCCCTGAATTGTTGATTTGTGGGTCTTGTTCCGTGGGTCTTGTTCCCATTTTGAGCTGAGGGTCTTGTTCCCTGAATTGTGTTGAGGTCTTGTTCCCTGAATTGCAGGTCTTGTTCCTGATTGTGGGTCTTGTTCCCGAATTGCAGGTCTTGTTCCTGATTGTGGGTCTTGTTCCCGAATTGCAGGTCTTGTTCCTGATTGTGGGTCTTATTCCCAAATTGAGTTGCAGGTCTTGTTCCTGATTGTGGGTCTTGTTCCCGAATTACAGGTCTTGTTCCTGATTGTGGGTCTTGTTCCCGAATTGCAGGTCTTGTTCTGATTATGGGTCTTGTTCCCGAATTGCAGGTCTTGTTCCTGATTGTGGGTCTTATTCCCAAATTGAGTGCAGGTCTTGTTCCTGATTGTGGGTCTTGTTCCCGAATTACAGGTCTTGTTCCTGATTGTGGGTCTATTCCCAAATTGAGTTGCAGGTCTTGTTCCTGATTGTGGGTCTTGTTCCCAAATTACAGGTCTTGTTCCTGATTGTGGGTCTTGTTCCCGAATTGCAGGTCTTGTTCCTGATTGTGGGTCTTGTTCCCGAATTGCAGGTCTTGTTCCTGATTGTGGGTCTTGTTCCCAAATTGAGTTGCGGGTCTTGTTCCTGATTGTTGAGTGGTGGGTCTTGTTCCCGTGGGTCTTGTTCCCTGAATGTCATATTGCCTCTCATGAGATAATCTTGATAGCTGGACATATTGTTGTCCTCAATGAATGCTTTGCGTCGAAACCTGAGAACCTTCAAAGTACTCGATACAACTCATATCTGATCGTCTGAGTGAATGATCTGAGCTAGACTCCAAGTGTGTGTGTGTGTTAAGGCTCTTTCGCAGCTTAGTCCTTTAGTAAGCCAACTTGGTGATTTCGTTTCAGAGAATCGAACCAATGGGTCTAACCAACCTGGATATCTTAATCACATCTTGTGATTACTTCAGCATACTCAACATGATATGATTTTCTTCATTTTGCTCTTATCTCTTTCTTTTCACTTTGAACCCTTTTTTTTTTTTTTTTTTTTCTTTTCTTTTTCTTTTCTTTTTTTCTTTTTCTTTCTTTTTCTTTCTTTGACACACCTACCCTTTAAGGTAGCATTTCTCCTCATGGTGGTCCTAATACTCGCCCATGGGTAGCTTCACGCTTATCGGTTATAGGCGGTCTTTTTTTTTTTTTTTTTTTTTTTTTCATTGCAGAGACTTTTTCTTTGTTTCCAACCATATCATATATCGTAGCATAAGTAAACCAGGGTGGACACTCACGCAAACGGTCATTCACTGACTTACCATCTCTTCGACTAGTCATCTCGTCAACCACTCAGGCTTCCACTGTTGAGATCCTGTAATCAAGTGCTCGTGAGTCTAGCCGAGATCAATCCATTCAGAGTACCGGAAGAGAGTGCGTCTCGCACTTATTGTTTCTATGGTTTCTCCCCGCAGCATACAATGTCATCACCGACATATGTTTAGCCATCAAGGACTTTATCTCCTTGGGATTTTTCATTTCAACTGCTGGAAACATGGGCTTCGCCCCCTGGAATCCATCCATTCCTGAAACTGATGGGCCTCAACCCTAGGATTGCTTCCCTGAGATTAATACTGATTCTGATTCAATCCTGAGACTGATAATATTGTTGTTGTTTCTGGTTGGCTTGCTTTTGCCGCTTTCTCTTTTCTTCGTTGAAACCTGCAAATATAACATAACAAAATAAATACGTGCATGGATGTGTAGGTATGCAAGTGTAGAGGTCTTCCCTGTTCATGATGAGTTGGATCCTTATTGTGCTCCTTGGCACCATATGTCTCTGGTCGTCTCTTGTTGGTTCTCTTCTTTTGCTTGAAACCTACAACAAAACACCAAACAAGGGATGCAAGTTACGTGTATGCATGTATGCATGGATGAATTTCCTATCCCGTCAGGTTAGGTCTTCCTCCAATTCTCTTGGTGACTGCTCAGTCTTCTCTTCCTCAGGCTGAAAACTGCTTCAATCTGTCTTCATCGATCGACTGGGTGAACTTATTCTCTGACAGTCTCACTGCCCTGTTTCCCAATTTCTGAATAGCTATTCTTCCTTCGGGAATTCCCTGTGTTCTGAGTGTTGTTGAATATCATGGTATCATGGTTGCCAAATATACTCATATTGTGCAGGTTGAACGAGAGAGACTCAAGTAAGTGAGTGAAATGAACTTCTTTATTATCATAAAAAGAGGTTCGAACAAAAATCATTGTCTTAAAAAGTAGATTTGCCAAATAAACCGGGGAAAAATCTTCATTGTCTGCGACATTGTCTTCTTCAGCCTATGGTTCTTCATTACTGCCATCTCCTTTCCCCATATAAGAAACTGGGTGGTCGAGAGTTTGGAGGACAAAGCTTTCGGGGAGACCGGAGTCGATCATGTATGTGGGTGGTGGCATAGAGTGGTAATTAGGTAGAGGGTTATGGTATGTGTTTGGCTGTTCCTTTTCTGGGTCGGGTATTTTATGAACATCAATGAGGTTTTGGATTTCATGTCTGAGGCGGGCGCAGTTGTCGGTGTCATGGCCTTTTTCTTGGTGGAAGTGACAGTATAAGTTTAAGTTCATGTGAGGTGGTACAGGATTTGGAATGGGCCTAGGTTCCAAAGGTTTTAGAAGTCCTTGCGCCTTCAGTTTCTCAAGCACCTTAGACATAGGTCTACCCAAATTGGAGAATCGTCTGCCCTTGACGGTAGCGATCTCAGCAGTAGTGGGCTTGGTCTCAGAGTGTCCTCCAAAAGTTCTTTTATTCTGGCCATAGAACTTCCTATTCTCAGTTTCCTCTTCTTCAATGTCCATGACAGTTTCCCTCAGCTGTCGAAAATCTGTGATCATGGAGGTCATCCTCCTTAGCTTACCATAAATAGAGGGCTTGGTGCCCTTGATGATCATCTTTATCTGGTCTTTCTCTGAGGGTCGAGTCTGCATTTTCAGAAGCTGGCTCCTCCAACGATCTACATAGTCTTTGAAGCTCTCCTCCGGCCTCTGTTTAATATTCTCCAGATCCCGGAGTGACAGATCAATCTCCAGATCAGTAACATATTGCTTCAGAAAAGCATCAGCTAGTTCCCTCCAATCTTCTTTAACCTTTTTCTCAAGGCTGTGATACCATACTACGGGTGCCCCCTCGAGCGACATTCCAAACATCTTCTGCACTTGGCGCTGAGATAAGCCAACTGAACTCATGACCGATACAAACTGTCGGAGATGCACTCTTGGATCTCCATTCCCATTGAACTTAGCCATATCGGGCATCTTGAACTGAGCAGGCAACTGTTCTTCGAAAGTCATTGAATCGTAGTCTAGTAAGTCTTCGT
This sequence comes from Zanthoxylum bungeanum, assembly GCA_019454045.1. NCBI lineage: Eukaryota > Viridiplantae > Streptophyta > Magnoliopsida > Sapindales > Rutaceae > Zanthoxylum > Zanthoxylum bungeanum. Next base: position 27,046 of record SKCR01007303.1, read on the forward strand.
CCTTACCCTTCATCTTACGAGTAACTGACTCTACCTGGTCACGGAGTTTCTGCAATTCTGCCCGAGACCCAACTGTTCTCTCAGCGGCATAATCAGCCATATCATCATCAAAAGCGGGGATGTCATCACTAGTCTTGTTCGGAGGCTCCTCACGCCTCTCATTTTCAGAGCTTCCCCCAGCACGGGGCACAACCATATTAGCCATAGCAATAGCCAAGGCTTGCAACTGTTCAGTAACCTTGGTGAGATTGTTCTCTAGTTGATCCACGCGGGATATCTCATTTTCTGATCCACTCATGGTTGTTACTGTCTTCTTGGTGAGTCTTTTCCCTTCCCTAACCCAACAGGTATCTATGATGGCTTTTTTTTTTTTTTTTTTTTTTTTTTTTTTTTTTTAAACATAAGGGGTTAGCATGATGCATGTATGCGTGAGGGCACGAGGTGCATGTGATAGATAACATATAATTTAAAATTCTCAAACAAATTGGTTTCGTTATTATTTTAGAATCTTTCGGGCTAATTGTCATAGGAGTAAACCCATCCCAGTTTAAATGGCCCAATGAGTTCACATCTCATGGCAAAAAGGCCCGACTAAATCCAAATAGTAACGTTCCGAACACAATCACAAAGCGGCTCATTAATCGCTTAGAAGTCTTTGGCCCAATAGCCATGAAATACGTTCTTGTCCCAGTTTAAATGGCCCAACAAGACCATATCCCATGACAAATGGACAAGTGAATCCAAACGGCAATGTTCCCAAACACAAGCATAGAAGAAAGATGATGCAAACATGACATGATAATTTCTACAAAAATGGCCCATTGACATTTTAGAAGCTTTGGGCCTAATAGTCATAAGATACGAACTCGTCCCAGTTTAAATGGCCCAACAAGTTTGCATTTCTGATAAAAGGTCCAACTGCCTCCAAATGGAAATGGCCCATAAGCACAAGCAATAGTAAATAATTCCTAAAGGTTATAAAAACCAAGGTTCATATGTAGGTTTCAAGAATGTAAACAAAGGCCCTTATTGACAAAGGATTACCCACAACTAGGACTCCCCATTCAAGGGTTCAAACGACCAAGCGAGTGCACCTTATATGTCAACAAGTTAAGGTATGTGACTAACTGTCAAATGGACTTCCCGTTGTAGATTCCCCAGAGGGAGGGCGGAGCAAGGCTCGCAGTGGATACCCAAGCCCCTTAGGCTCTTATCGCTTGGTGACAGGAATAAACAACGAGTCCTCCAAATTAGTCTATCACATGAGATGATTATCTAGATGCCTTCCAGCTTTTCCTTGTAAAGAGGTAGTGAGTGAAGGAAGACATCAACCATCCCCTAGGAAAATGATTATCTAGGTGCCTTCAGCTTTTCCTTGTAAAAAGGTAGTGAGTGAAGGAAGACACCAAACATCACCTAGCCCTAACAATGTCTTTGATTAAATTCCTTAAACTTACAGTAAACATGGTTAATTAAAACACAAATCCAACCATTACAAGACATGTTTCGAGGCCGATTCTCAATCCCCAGTGGAGTCGCCAGACTGTAGACAACAGAAGCTGGGCGACGCCGTCCTAGGCTCGCGGCCTAGCTGAGAAATATGAAATAACATGGAGTCGCCACCCGGTGTGAACCGGGACAAAGATTTAAGGCCGCACCCACCCCTCGCAAGGGAAGACCTCAAACCGTTGGGTTCGGAATGGTCCCTTACTTATGTCACTTGTAATGAATGGATTTGTGCAATATTAACCAAGTCTACATAACATGCTTAAGAACAACCTATTAATCATGCATAAAACAACATCAACAAAACCCACTAACACAAAATAATAAACAAATCAAACAACAACAAAAACCCTAACCTCACCCATGCCTCACGCCCATCACAACCCATCTCTCACCCATCCACAATCAACCATTATTCCCCTGCAACACCCATCTTCCTGCCAACCCATGCTAACCACCCCTGATTCACGCCAATACACTGCCAACCCATGCACCGCCCATGCCATCTTCCATCTTCTTCCCTCACCATTCAAGCTTGCCCCCTTTGGCCTTAACACTCCACTGCACGCACCACACCACTGCCAGCCCACTCACGTAAGACACACACACTCATGGCAGGCTGCCCACTCCAATTGCCTATATAAGCACACATTTTTCAGCCTTGGAGGGGGTAACACATATTGAGCAAAAACTTAGCATCTTGATAGCACATACATGAAAAGATAGACAACACAAAATACCCCTCACTGCATCCCTCTCTCACGCCAATTCAGTCCCCATCCACAATCAGCCCTAGCCAACACATGCCACAGCCTCACTCAACCACCGTTGCTGCCTTTGTCTTAGCCACATTCACAGCCCCTATACAGCCTTCATGCGGCTCATATTGAACAACCCTTAACACATAAACCAACCATCATCACTCTCAACCCTCGGCACACTCTCATTTTCAGGCCAACAACAAAAGATAATAATCCCAAAACTCATAAAACAAACTCGGTAGAACCCTAGACCTCACTCAACCCTCATCACCTCACGCCTTAAGCTCACCATGCAGCCTCATAGCCCTACACACAGCCACGTATGAATGGCACTCAGACCTTCTCTCTTCTGCCTTCACGCTCAACAGACCTTAAAACCTCACGCTGCCCTTCATCAACAAAACAAGCCCACCACTGCCACTCAATTCTCAAACCCGACATACCCCTCATGAACTGAACAAACCACAAATGACACACTCGGCAGCCCTAACTTCCTCCATGAACAACAACGCAGCCCCCTGAAGCACGCTCCAACCATCCTCTAAGCTCACGTACAAAGCTCCACATTGCCCTCATTCACGCTACAAATTTCCCTCAGTAGCCAGCCTTACCACGCCATTATCCACAGACCAACTGCACCACACGTAGCCATCAGCCTCATTCATGGTACCCACTGAACACGCAGCAGCACACGCCTTAAACTTCACAGCCCTCATGCTCATGTACCCTCACCAAGCAAAACACTCACTCATGCACACACTGCCAGCTCACGTAACTGCCCTTCATACTCCCGCGAAACCCTAGCTGCTCACGGCTTCCTCCCATGCACAGCCCCAGCTCTTCTTCGCACCAGCTCACTGCACCACTTCATGCCAAATAGTTCTTACCTCAGCTTCACGCCAAACTGACCTTGAACAAGCCATCTAGCACGCCCGCAATACCCCCACTTCACGCTCACTACACCACACCACGCTCACTGCACCACATCACGCCAAGACCCCTTCATTTTAGCCTCTGAATCAGCTCCAAATCAGCCCCTGAAGTGCGCTAAACCAGCCCCTGAAATACATAAATCCCTCACTGCCTTAAACCAGTGCATACATGTACGTGAAACCCTTGATCATTTGCACTCCAAAACACACCTCAAATCATCCCAAAAATCGTCCCGAAACCGCATGTGAAACAGTGAAAACGGCGAGTTGTTAAAACAGTGAGAAAACAGAAAAAAATGGCGAGCGGAAATCGCGAGTAAAAACGGACAAAACAGTGAAAAACAACGGACCAGCGAAAATAGCAAAACGATATCCCTTTCCGGCACGTGGAACGCACTCCCGGAAAGCGACTTAAAAGGTAAGACCTGAGGGCACCCTTTTATCTTATTTTCGTTATTTATTTCTAAGCATGATGTAGTCGTTTAAGTTTATTATTGCTTTATGCATGATTAGGATGATTAATATGTTATAGTTTTATGCATGACTAGTTGGTTTTGCTTGAGCATGATTTAATTGTCTAGTATGATATTCCTATGCATGATTAGATTGTTTAGAATGATGTTTAATGCATGATTAGTGGTTGTTTCTAAGCATGATGTAGTCGTTTAGTATGATATTTATTTTCTTATGCATGATTAGGTTGTTTAGCATGATGATGTTTTATGCATGGTTCAAGGGTTGTTCTTAAGCATGTTGTGTAGACTTGGTTAATATTGCAAAATCCATTCATTACAAACGACATAAGTAAGGGACCATTCCGAACCCAACGGTTGAGGTCTTCCCTTGCGAGGGGTGAGTGCGGCCTTAAATCTTTGTCCCGGTTTGCACCGGGTGGCGACTCCATGTTATTTCATATTTCTCAGCTAGGCCGCGAGCCTAGGGATGGCGTCGCCCAGTTTCTGTTGTCTACACCTATAATGCAATTACATTCTTAGACATCAAGGGAGCAAGTTAAGGAAGCAGAACCTTTTCAACGAATGGAGTTTGAGAAGTATGGAATCAAACCTGATTTGATATTATTCCCTAAGCTGCAGAATTTGAGTGTGTATCCTACTGTGACTTCTGGACTTCCTTAGCAAACAAATGAGCGATTTTCGAGTTTTATTGGTGGATCTGCGGTCCTGCGGATTTCAGGGTTGCTTTTACAAGGAATTATTTTGGACTCTGCTTTACTGGTTGGATTAATTGGTTATATTGGTTATATTGCAGAAGATTGAGATTTCATTTGCACAGTGCCATTTAAGCCTGAATAGTCATTTGGGCATCTTCACATCCAAAGTCCCCCCTTAGGACAAGTTGGTTTTCGAGGGGGGAGTAATGATAGGATCCAATGGGTGAAATAGCTAAAGAGTAAGGGTAAATGAGTCATTTAGTCATCAGAGTTTAAATATAAATAAGAATGATTTGTTTATTTTGATTATGTATATTATCATTTTTCCACATAATGATTTATTAGTGCACAGACACTAAAAGTTTTAAAATGTTCAGTCTTACACCTGATGTTAAGAAAATGTATCATTCGCCACCCAAATTGAAACGGCTTGAACTGCCATTATGATGTCGTACGGGTGTTATTGTCATTTTTGCTCGTACATAAATGCACCGTTTTGATAACCAATAAATAATTTACAAAAACACCCCTAAAATGCCCAAAATGATGTCATTGAAGTGTAAAGTCCTAAAATCTAGTGCTAGCCTGCTAGGGCTAGAATTAAAGAGAGAACTGAAGGGATCTGAATCTGTAAATTGAAGGTCGATGAGGAAGTAGAAGAAGAAGGACAAAAAAATGAGCTTGGATTTAGTCCCTTCAAACTCCCATGGAAATCTCGACGAGCAAATTGCTCAGCTTATGCAGTGCAAGCCCTTATCCAAGCAAGAGGTACTGTAAATGATAATAAAAAAATTATATTCTCAAATTTGGGTATTTTGTTGGGGATTTTTGGCTGATTGTAGTGATTGTGTTAATTTGTGAGAATTGAAACGGATCGGGGTTGGTTTGTCAGGTAGGACTTGTGAGGATAGATCATCGATTTGGTGATTTGGAGGGGGATCTGTTAGTTTTATTAAGTTACAGTTTCTTTGGAGCAATCTTGATTTGGGTTTGTGGGTTAATTTTTAGGGGATTAATCAGATTTGTTTAATGATATGGTTTTGAATTGCATTTTGGGTTTGTAAAGTTGGGAAACTTAAGTTTAGTTTTATTTGTTTTCAGGTTTGTAATTTCGTATTTGTGCTTTTAGATATACGGAATTACAATCTTTTGTTTGAATGAAGTGTTCTTTCTCTCATTAGATTATCTTTCAAATATGCCCTCACATTGTTTTAACTGATGCAGAAGAGAAACAAAAGAATATAGACATTGAGATCATTTGTGAATTGCTGAATCTTTTGTTCTGGGACCCCAATTTCGTCGTCAAGTTAATTTAGTAATTGACTATCTAAAGGTAAATAGCCAATCTGCAATATATGTCGCATTTCTGTTTTGAATCGATAATCTTTAGTGGTTATTAATGAGTTTGTTGGTAAGGATACATTTTGTTTTCTGAATACTTCTCAACGATATGTTCACTATCATTGGATTTGATTTTGTCAGATTCAAAGTAACTACGACTACAAGGTGATAAACATGGACCAGTGAATATTGAAACACTGGCTTGGCCCCTTGATCCTCGATATTTTTGTTAATTGGTTGAGAGAGAATCCTAGATAGGGGTATTTTTGGTACTCTTCCCTTAAAATCAGTACCAGTAATTCACAGGGTTTGAATTTTGGTGGGAAATTGTACATTTTCATAACATCAGGTGGAAGACTGAATATTTTCAAATTTTTGGTGTTATATTGCGTATTGACAAATCATTGGGTGGAAAAATGATATCATCCCTTTTGATTATGCTATCACATTGTCGAATTTGGGATTGTGAATTGGAGGGTAAACCCTAGGGACGATGTCAACACCTTAATATTGTGCAATGGTTGGTGTAGTAACATGATTCACGTTGGTGTAGTAACATGATTCACCTTCATCTATCTTCGTAATTGTTTTTTGTTCCAATTCAATAAAAGAATATTTTAGAGAGATTTGTTCGGTTCCCATCAGTTTATTCTTTAGAACTTGATTATTGAAGCATTCATGTTTTGTAATTTTGTGCTCAGATAAAATTCTTAGTTTTGTCCCTATGTTTGTCTGGATTTTCCAAAAACTATTCACATGTTCAGGGGATAGTACTACTGAAATATCAGAGGGCGATTCCATTAAGAAATTATTGTCGTGTATTTAAAAACTATCAAAGACAAAAATCCGCTGGTTCATCATCAACTGGGAGAGCACACTAGACAGCTAGGCTCTCGGTTAAAAGACAGGTGGTTCTTGAAACGATCAAATATTATGTGGTTCTTTAAATATTATTCTTGAACCTAACTTCCATTTCTCATAGCTACAGGTTTAACCGTCACTAGTATCCCGCAACTGTGGAAGGCAGATGATATTTTTGACCCGGCTGAGTTTCTTGTCTTCTGCAAATTTTAGTATCATGGTTGAATTGAGCAGTGGCATTCAAGCATCCATCCGTTCGAATATCGAAGAACTGGATGAGTAAAGTGGGATGCTGACCTTACTTCTCAAAACATGCAATGCAAGTTTTGATTTTGTGTTGAATGAAGCACTTGTTTGACCTGTACTTTGTAGCTTTTCTTTTTTCCCTTACAGCATGCACTTATGTAAATTTGATAAGGCTAAGATAAATATAATTGCTGTCATTGTGGAACTTTTGAACT
>SKCR01007304.1:0-33981 GCA_019454045.1 Zanthoxylum bungeanum
CATTGACCATGGAAAGTTTCGTAATCAATGTCGATGGACAAGAAGTGGTCTTGACTTTGGCCAACAAACCACAACTTAGACAAGACACCGATATGGAACAAAGCTCTCGTGATTCAAACACATCCTCGACAGACAAAGGCCTTGACTTTGGCCAACAAGCCAATGTCAGTCTTAGATCTTGAGTAAGAATCACTCAATGGAAGGAAAAACGCTTAATATTTTGCGAGGGTTTTCGCGTGCAAATTGGCAACCAATTTATTATCTTTGTTAAGGTCTCATCATCATACACCCTTAAACATGCATTCTAAACACATAATAAAGCGCATATGAATAAAATAATAATGATATGCGGATGGATACTTAACACTTTGATCCTAGATCAAATCTCTCCCTTTCTCTCTCCCGCTAGCACATGTATTACTTCTACCCGTTACACTACACTTCTAAAGAACCTCATTTATATTGAGGGAAATATGTGAGAAGAGAATACAAAGAATAAGGAGGTAATAAGGCTGGACACGCAGATCCAATTAATAAATTCCAAATTTATTACAACAATTTCTAAAATTGCCCCACCCATCTAATATCCATCCGATTTACATTATTCATGCATCGCAGCCATGTATTCACACAAGCATGTTATCAATCAATCTAATCAAATTAATTAATCTGATAATTAGTGATCATCCAATGTTCAAACAACGATTTGATTTTGCGCGAGTCAAACTCGTTTTGCGAATAAGTACTCAAAGTACGAATTCTCGAATTAAATTAAACTACATAAAAATCCAATTCAATTTGTATTTAATTCTAATTCACTATTAATCCAAATTAAATACTACACTTTATTAACGAACATTTACGACTTAAATTACAAATTTAATCGTTACGGGTCTCAAAGCCAGATTAATGTCCAACGTTTATTTAATTAAAGTCCAATGGGCTTTTAATTAATTTCTTTAAGGCGTGGACTTTTGGTCAACTGGGTCAAACCCAATAACCAAAGTCCAATCAAGGAGTAACCCAATTAAGCCTAGAAAATCAATTTAGGCCCATTAGGCCCAATTAAACTATTAAGGTCCAATTAGTCGCATTTGGGCTTTATGGAAGCAGCGTTTTGGGCCCATTGGATCCAACCAATTTAGCCTAAACCCAACTTAGTACAACCAAGCCCATAAGCCCAATAACAACATTACAAGCCCAATTTCTAAAATAGGCCCAATATAATTAAATTACAAAACCCAATTTTACATTTAATTACATAAAGGTATTACACAATTAATTACCCAAATCAATATTTCCCAAACACAAATTTGTACAATTAATCATGCTCATTTAGAACAAAACATGTCCAACACATTTCATCAAAAAATCAAACCCATTCATGCTCTTAGCTCTCGGCAATGGAGGGTAATTTTATGTCAATTTCGAATTCAATCCAATTAAATCCAAATTAACACTAAATTAACATTTCCAATTGATTCCAACTCATCCAATGAATCAAAAAAAAAAAATCACCAACACATTTAGGGCTATATCTCTCGGCCAAGATAAGATTTTGGGCAAATTTGTTCCAAACAACATTTGATCAAATTGATCCAATCAATCATCAATTAAAACACATTTAAGCATATTCATTCATCCAATTTCATAAATTCATGCTCAAAATCAATTTACCCAAATTTTAAGCCCTAATCAAATTTCATGCTTTTCAATCGCTCTGATACCATTGTTGGAGATCTCTAAGTCCCGAGGATCGAATATAAAGCAAGAAATTAGTGCGAATACAATCGATAAAGTCACGGAATACTCACATCGATCGGTTGAGTGACGCAGCAACGAAAAAAAAATTTCTGCCTCCTCATTACTGCTCACGGCAGTGGGCTGTTACAGTCCTTCAAGAATCGGCCATTGTTGGTCCTTCGTCAAGATCCAAGCTTCGCGAAATGATTCCAAGCTCATAGGTGGACTTCCCTATCACCTTCGCATGACTTCGTAGTGTGCTAGCACTCCCGATTTTTCCACAAAATCATGACTTTTGCTTCCCTTCATGCTCGATTTTGCCCAGCAAAAACAGAACAAGAAAAGTGCCCAAATGAGCGTGAGAGAGGAATAAGAAAGAGAGGAGAGAGAGTTGGAAATGTGTAATTGTTAATTGATTTCTAAAATCAATTTACCATATACCAAAAAATTTGATTTTCAAAAAAATCAAGTCATTAATGGCTTGCCAACTACCAACATCAACTCACATCAATCAATGAATAATGACTGGTGTCAATCACTCAAAGTGAAAGACATCCATCACTTGATTGGCGAATGATGTGACGCTAGATATGACTAGCGATTGGTCGCTTGATTTGACATGCGTGCCGCACTCGAATTCGAAATACGAATGCGCACGCAAATAATCCGGGCTCGGGTTCGCTAATTCCAAATTAATGAATTTTCCGTTGCGACGTAATTAAATCTAATTTAATTAAATAATCATGTCTAGCATAATTACTATTCACGTCACTAACGAATTAATTCTAAATTAATTCGTTCGCCCGAATTAAAATCTAATTTCAATTTCGCGTCGAAATCCAATTTCGTTTAATATATCGAATATATTAATTATCGATTAATTCCAAATTAATCATTTTCTCTCCTAATTAATATTTAATCCCAGATAAAATATCTCCGCAATTAATCCAAGATTAATTTTCTCTCTCATCTAATTAATCCCAGATTAATTAAAAGTGCGAGTCATACGTCATCGGTGAATCTTCGGGAAGCGACCCATGAGATCCTCCGATAGGTTGGCAGTAAATTCGGTTGTCGGACTATCCAAACACATAAGTACCTAGTACTACATTTGTTCCGATTTACAAGACAATGTTGGGTTCTAGCAAAGCGCCATGCTTACCCAATTCTCCAGAAATATCCTTACAAGAATATAAGGATCTATATCAGGTGTAGTATACATAGTATTGCGTATTTCGATCCAGTATCGGATGATCACATGCAAGGCCTGAGGCTGGTACAGTGTCTGCCCCGTACGAAGCATATATCGGATTACGAGCAACTAGTCTCTTTATTATCGAATAATCATAACCAAGTCATATTATCCCGACGGTTGCAACCTTTTTAGAGAACCAGTTCTGTATCCCAGCGTGATCATCATCTCAATATGACTGGAGTGATACTTCCATTTTGACATCACACCCAACACACTACGATTCTCAATATACCCAGGAGAGGCGTACACAGAACCTGTTAAAGCCCTGGACGACCACCATCAAAGTATATTGATTGTCGCAAGTATTAGCGGTGCAAGTCTCAGGTTAAGACCAAATACACCTACCTTGATTTCGGACTTCCATAGACACATAGTCATACTACCAATGGAATTCCGAGGGGGTCTATCCAGAGCGAAGCTGTTTCCTGTACCATTGGTAAAACACAGCCTCCTATTACACTTGCATGGGTATCCCATACCCAAATATATGAGAACTATGCCGTTATACCCTCACAACGCGCACAAGTGTAATACTAGTCTTTTACATATTTATCGATGTCCAATCTCGATAAAAATTTGACTAGGGATATTTATTGATTTATAATTCGTGGATTGATACTGTCTCATATCATTCTCAATCCAGGAACAAATTATAAGGACCTCATATCATTTATACATCTTGGTGATCTAATTACAAATGATAAGAGTGCAATCTCCTTTGTCACATAGTTAATTTATACAACAACACCATGATCTGTACAAATAGTGACGCTATGGGTCATAATTGTCCAACAAGTGTAGCATGCGTGTTTGTGTCTAGGGTTTATTATTTCTGCATGAGTGATGAGAGAAGATGATGGAGCAAGAGAGAGAAAAGGGTTTGCCGAGAGTAAAGTTGGGGGATATGTGTGAGTGTGGTTGAGAGCTTGGTGTATTATGGTTTTCTTTTTTGTGTTTTGCCGTGAGAGTCTAGCTAGTTAAGGGATTTTAGGGTTTTGTGTTATTCTTATAGTGATGTATTAGGGTTATGCATGTGTTATGAAAAGGAAACAAATCAATTAGGCATGTGCGTATTTTAATTAATTTTAAAAGCGAAATAAATTATGTAATTTTGGTGGGGAATATCTTTAAATTTGGTGAGTGATTATTTATTGAATTTAAATATTTGGTAATTAGGAAGGTGATTTATTTAATTTTGGAATGAGATTTAATTGGATTTAATTTAATTTAATTTAATTTCAATTTAATTCGTTTAATTTAATTTGTTGGATTGGGCTTGGTGTGAGATGGGCTTGGTGTGTGTCTTGCAGGGGTTTGGGCTAAGAATGTGTTTTAAAACAGAGGTCCAACAAGCGAACCCGAAGCTAAACAAGCGAATAAAAAGTATTTCTTTTAAATGAGACATCATAGGGACTTACATGCGAAAATGCAATGCCTACAGTCGCCCCCACTTTGATGGGACTTGTGCAGTGTGTGACAATGACAATCCTATCAAAGTTGTGCAATGCATTTTTACTTACCTGGCTTGCCAGCTGCCACCTGACTTGCCTGCTGCTTCGAGCTGAGTTGATGATGCAGTGGACCTCGATCTTGGGACGCTTCCCAATAACTGCAACCGAAAACGGGGGCCTCGACACTGGGACGCATCCCAATACCGCTGACAATGTAGGTCATGACCCTGGGACGCATCCCCAAAACTGATGATGCAGGGGGCCAACGACCCCGGGACGCATCCCGATAACTACAACTGACAACGGGGGCCTCGACCCTGGGATGCATCCCAATACCACTGATAATGTGGGTCACGACCTTGGGACGCTTCCCCAAAACTGATGATGCAGGGGGCCAACGACCCTGGAACGCATCTCGATAACTACAACCGACAACGGGGGCCTCGACCCTGGGACGTATCCCAATACCGCTGACAATGTGGGTCACAACCCTAGGACGCATCCCCAAAAATGATGATGCAGGGGGCCAACGACCCTAGGACGCATCCCGATAACTGCAACCACAACGGGGGCCTCGACCCTGGGACGCATCCTGATAACGATGACAATGTGGGTAATGACCTTGGGACGCATCCCCAAAACTGCTGATGATGTGGGTCACGACCCTGGGACGCATCCCCAAAACTACTGCTGATGTGGGCCTCGCCCCCGGCACTCATCCAAAAACTGATGCCGATGTGGGTCACGACCCTGGGACGTATCCCCAAAACTACTGATGATGTGGGTCACGACTCTGGGACGCATCCCTAAAACTACTGATGATATGGGTCACAACCTTGAGACTCATCCCCAAAACTGATGCTGATGTAGGCCTCGCCCCCGGGACTCATCCCCAAAACTGATACTGATGGGGGTCACGACCCTGTGACACGTCCCCAAAACTGCTGATGATGTGGGTTACGACCCTGGGACTTATCCCTTAAATTGATGCTGATGTGGGTCACGACCTTGGGAAACATCCCCAAAACTGCTGATGATGTGGGTTACGACCCGGGGACTCATCACCAAAACTGATGCTGATGTGGGCCTCGCCCCCGGGACTCATCCCCAAAACTGATGATGATGTGGGCCTCGACCCTGGGACTCATCCCCAAAATTACTGATGATATGTGTGGGCCTCGACCTTGGGACGTATCCCAAAACTGATACTGATATGGGTCACGACCCTGGGACTCATCCCCAAAACTGATACTAGTGATATGATGGTTCATTCCAATATACCGTACTGCCTCTCATGGGATAATCCTGATAGCTAAACATATTTTCGTCCTCAACGTATGCTTCGCGTCGAAACCAGAGAACCTTCAAAGTACTTAATACACTTAGATCCGCTCGTCTGAATGAGTGATCTGAACTAGACTCCTAGTGTGTGTGTGCCAAAGCTCTTTCACAGCTTAATTCTTAAGTAAGCCAACTCGATGATTTTGTCTCGGAGAATCGGATCAGTGGGTCTAACCAACCTAGATGCCTTGATCACACTCTGTGATTACTTCCTTGTACTCAACATGATATGGTTTTCTTCATCTTTTTTTCTCTTGTCACTTTCTCTTCATTTTGAACTTTTTCTTTCTTTTTTTTTCTTTTTTTTTTCTTTCTCTTTTTTCGACACACCTACCCTTTAAGGTATCATTTCTCCTCATGGTGGTCCTAATACTCGCCCATTGGTAGTTTCACGCTTATCGGTTATAGGTGGTCTATTTTTTTCTTTTCTTTTCAGATACTTTTCTTTGTTTCCAACCATATCATATATCGTAGCATAAGTAAACCAGGATGGACATCTAGGCAAACAGTCATTCACTGATCCATCATCTCTTCAACTAGTCATCTTGCCGACTACTCAGGCTTCCACCACTAAGATCTCGTGATCAAGTGTTCGCGAGTCTAGCGGAGATCAACTATTCAGAATACCGGATGAGAGCACATCTCGCACTTATCGTTTCTAAGGTTTCTCCCTACAGCAAACAATGTCATCACCGGACATATGCCTAACCATCAAGGACTTCTCTCTCTCGGAATTATTCCTTTCAACCGCTGATAATGTGGGCTTCGCCCCCTGGGATCCATTCCTGAAACTTATACTGATATGGGCCTCAACCCTGGGATTCCTTCCCGAGACTAATACTGGTGCGGGCCTCACTTCGGTGATTCATTCCTGAAACTGATACTGATTCTGATTCATTCCTGAGACTGATGTGGGCCTCAACCCCATGATTCCCTCCTAAAACTAATGACACTGTACTGTTGCTGCTTCGGGTTGGCTTGCATTTTCCGCTTTCTCTTTTTCTCCGTTGAAACCTGTGAATACAAAGAAAACAAAACACAAAAAGAATGAAAGTGCGTTACGTGTATGCATGCATGCATGGATGAATTTCCTATCTCGTTGGGTTAGGTCTTTCCGCCAATTCCCTTGGTGACAATTCGGTCTTCTCTTCCTTGCCGTATAGTTTTCTGTTCCTCGGTTTCCTTTTCCCGATATCCATGTTTGCTAAACTCTTTTTTGACAAACTTTTTATTTTTAATCTCTAACCCAACGGATATCTATGATGGATTTTAAGACACAATGGTTAATATGATCCATGTATGCATGAGATGCATGAGATGCGTGCGATGTATGGAATATATAAGTCGGCCCATTGTCATTTTAAAGCATTCAATCATACTATTGCGCGGTGCAAACTTGTCCCAGTTGAAAAGGCCCAACAGGTTTACACTTTTACGATAACATGGCTAAACAACTTCAAATGATAGAAGACCTAAACACAAAATGGCCCATTGGCATTTCAGAAGCTTTTGGCCCAATTGTCATAAAGTGGGCCCCGCCCATAAGCTGACAATAATGTGGGCCTCGCCCCAGACCGATACTGACGTGGGCCTCGCCCCAAACTAATGCTGATATGGGCCTCGCCCCTTGGGACTCATCCCCAAAACTGAAACTGCGTTGACGCCGTTTGGCTCATTTCTGCCGCTTTCTCTTTTCTTCGAACCTGCGAACACAAAACAAAAAAAAACACGGAAAGAATGCAATGTTACGTGTATGCATGAATGATTTTCCTACTCCGTTGGGTTAGGTCTTCTACCAATTCCCTTGGTGACTGCTCGGTCTTTTCTCCCTCAGGCAAAATACTGTTTCAATCTGTCCATGTTGATTGGCTCGGTGAACTCATTTCCTTCCAAGTCTGATAACCTCACTGCCTCATTTCCCATTACCTTCTGCACTATGTAAGGTCCTTCCCAGTTATGTCTGAATTTTCCTCTTGGATCTGTCGTCGACGGCCTCGACTGCTTAAGTACCAAATCACCCTTTCTGATCTTGGTGGGACGTACTTTCTTGTTGAATGCCCGGGCTAGTCTCTTCTGATACAACTGCATGTGATACAAAGACTTCGTTCTCCTCTCATCCAGCAGTGCTAACTGATCAAACCTCTGTGCGGCCTATTCTGGTTCTGGTAATTCTGCCTCTGCTAAAACCCTCATAGACTGTATTTCCACTTCCACTGGTAACACTGCTTCCATTTCATAGACCAAAGAGTAAGGTGTGGCCCATGTTGCTGTTCTTACCGATGTTCTGTACCCCCACAAAGCATATGGTAGTTTCTCGGCCCAATCTCTGCAGTTCTCTGTCATCTTGGCTAAAAGCGTCTTTATAGTCTTGTTGGCTGCCTCAACTGCCTCATTTGCCTGCGGCCTGTACGGTGATGACTTGTGGTGGCCTATCCCGTACCTCTGTAACATTGCCTTCGCCTCTCTTTGAAACTGAACTCTATTGTCCGTCACTACATGATGCAGCATACCATACCGACAAATGAGGTTCCGAGCTATAAACGTTGCCATCTGTTTTGTTGTAACATTACGGAATGATTCGGCTTCCACCCACTTCGAGAAGTAATCTACTGCCACTACTATGAAGCGATGCCTATTTGATGCATTCGGTCGAATTTCCCCAATCATATCAATCCTCCATGCTGAGAAAGGCCACGGCTCTGACAACCCGTGTAACTCTGTGTGCAGTAAGTGATTCAAATTACCATGTGCTTGACAGTCATGACAGTGATTTACCATCTTTGCGCAGTCTGTTTCCATGGTTGACCAATAAAAACCTTGTCTCACTATCTTTCGGGACAGATTCAACCCGTTCATGTGCGGACCACATACCCCGGCGTGTATTTCTTCCATTACATGTTGGGCTTCTTCCTTTCTCAAACACTTCAACTGAACACCGTTTGTTTGCCTCTTGTACAGTTCCCCTTTCAAAATCACATACTGGGAAGCTAACTTCTGAATGGCTATTCTGTCTTTTCTGCATGCCCCTTCCGGGAGTTCACTATGTTCCAGATACCTCTGAATGTCATAATACCAAGGTTTACCATCATCAACCTCAACTTCCAGAATTCTTTCTATCTCATAAACATGTCTGCTCGCTGTTGTTAGTATCAACGGTCTCATCACTAACTTTTCTGGATTTTCCCAAGTTGCTGCAAGTGTAGTCAATGCATCTGCCATCTGATTCTCTTCTCTCGGTAAGTGCTGAAACTTACACTCGGGGATAACCTGTGCCAACTTTGTGAGGTGAAAAAGGTAAGGTTTCAACCGTTCTTCTTTCAATTCCCATTCTCCTCGCATCTGCTGGACCACCAACATAGAATCTCCGTAGACTTCCACACTCCTGGCCTTCAAGGCTATCAATGCTGTCAAACCAAAAGCACATGCTTCATACTCGACCATGTTGTTAGTCACTCTGAATGTCAACCTCTTGGCCAAAGGCAAAGTCTCTCCCTCGGGGGTCACTATCACGATCTCAATTCTGGCTCCATTATAATTCACTGCTCCGTCAAAATACATCTTCCATCTCTGGACTGTTATTGCTTGGATCTCTTCATCTGGAAATTCAAACTTATACTGATCCCCATCAACAGGTTGCAATGCCAGAAACTCTGCTACTGCTCGCCCTTTGATCACTTTGGAGGTGAGATACTCAATGTCAAACTCTGTCAGCAATACCAACCATCTGCCCAATTTTCCCACTAATGAAGGCACCTAATGAAGATATTTCAGAGGATTTTCTTTTGCCACTACTTGGATCTTGTTTGACTGGAAATAATGTCGCAACTTTCTGGAAGCCCATACCACGGCAAGACAGATCTTCTCTACTTCTTGATACCGAGACTCATACGGGAGCATCTTCTTACTCAGATAGTAAACTGCATGTTCTACCCCTGTCTCATCTACCTGTACCATCATTTCCCCCAGTGCTACTGATTCTATAGCCAAATACAATATCAAAGGTCTGCCCGGTCTTGGAGGTTTCAACTATCAGCTTCTTACCCAACATATCCTGGAAGATCTCAAACCCAGGTACCACAATTCCATTAACTTCCACAGGTTCAGGCTCCCATTGATATCTTGAAGCTTTCACAAAACACTCCATCAGTTTCAGGCCCTTTTTCTTGACCTTCGGCTTTTCTTCATCAGATTGTACCCTAAACCTTTCTGAGTAGTCTGTCCTCTGAAATCTGGCAATTTTGAACCTTCTCTCGGCTCAAACTTCATTTTTTTCATGATCCTAGCCACCATAGGATCCACCCACTCCTAAAAAGTAGCTGACACCTGAAACCTCATGAAAGGTTGTATCTCCAAGGCAGGTACGGCATTATCTACCTCAGCCCGGATAGTAACAACTTCTCCCTCATATGGGAACTTGATCATCTGATGTAAAGTGGAAGGCATGCCCCTAATTTTTTGAAACCAAGGCCTTCCCAACAACAAGGCAAAAGTGGCTGGGATGTCAAGCACTGTAAACTCAACTTCATCTTCAACAGGGCCTACCTTGACCATAGCCACAAAAGTACCCTCGACTCCCTTTTTACTGTCATCATTGTTGAGTTTCAATCAAGTCCCAAGATCATAAATCATGCATAAAACGAGTTGAATACAACCAAGGAGTAAGGCGGAATTCATACTCACATTGATGGGTTTGATGCTAGGAAGAACAAGATGCGTTTTCTACCTCCCTTCATAGCTCGGCAATGGCTTATGTGACAGTGGACTGCACGATTTTGGGGTGTCTTCCTCCTTGTTCATTTGGCCATGGATGTCACCATTGAAGCTCCAAGCTTCAAGCTTTCCATGCTCACAAATTCGTTTCCCTATCACCATAATATAACCCATGTATGTGCTAGCACTACTCTTCTTCATTTGCTTCTCAAAATTTCGGTCAAACCAGAACCTTTTTGTGAAGAAATCGGCTAGAAGCCGTGAGAGGGAGAAGAGAGAAAGATGAAGGGTTTTTGGCTCCAAAAGCCTAAAACCGTATATCATTCCAAGAGAGAGAGAGAAAAGCTTTTTCATTTTTGTTTTATATATTTACCAAGTAAATCATAAATAAAACATATATCACTTTTCATACAAAAGTCAAAAAGCAAGAAATAAAATAATGTTATATTTCATTTCAAGCTTTTAAAAGCTTTTCACCAATTCAAATCAACTATTCATATCAAATCCATCCACTTTAATAAAGTGACAACATGTCATGTCACATCACTCAAAGTGACAAGTGACTTGACGATTGATGCGACTAGCGATTTGACGCTTGATGCGACTTGCGTGCCTCGCTCGAATTCGAAATACGAATGCGCTCGCAATCACTCTCGGGATCGGGTTCGCTAATTCCAAATTAACGAATTTTCCGTTGCGTCGCAATTAAATGATTACGCCTAGCGAATTCACTATTCACGTCGCTAACGAATTAATTCTAAATTAATTCGTTCGCCCGAATTAAAATCTAATTTTAATTCCGCGCTCGAAATCCAATTTCTTATAATATATCGAATATATTATTTTATCGATTAATTCCAAATTAATCGTTCTCTCTCTTTAATTAATATTTTATCCCAGATAAAATATCTCCGCAATTAATCCCAGATTAATTTTCTCTCTCTTCTAATTAATCCTAGATTAATTAAAGTGCGAGTTATACATCATCGGTGAATCTTCAGGAAGCGACCCATGAGATATCCGGATATGTTGGCAGTAAATACGGTCGTCGGATTATCCGAACACGTAAGCACCTCGTACTACGTTTATACCGATTTACAAGACAAGGTTGGCTTCTAGCAAAGCGCTATGCCTACCCAATTCTCCAGAAATATTCTTACAGGAATATATAGATCTGTATCAAGCGTAGTATACCGTAGTATTGTGTATATCGGCCCAGTATCGGATAGTCACGTGCTAGGGCTGGGGTTGGATAAGTGTCTGCCCCGTCCGAAGCACATGTCGGATGTCTGGTAACTAGTCTCTATAATCGGATATACATGACCTTGTCATAATATCCTGATGGCCGGCCAGCACTTAAGAGCACTAATACCGTATCCTGCGTGACATCATCTGCACTATGACTGAAGTGATACTTCCGTCTCGACATCACACCCAATACACTGCGACTCTCTGATAAACCCAGAAGCGGTGTACGCAGAACCGGTTAAAGCCCTGTACCACCAAGACTAAAGTCTACCGATTATCGCAAGTATTAGCAATGCAAGTCTCAGGTTAAGACTATACACACCTACCTTGATTTCGGCCTCCCATAGACACATAGTCATAATACCAATGGGATTCCGAGGGGTCTATCCAGAGCGAAGCTGTTTCCCGTACCATCGGTGAAACACAACCTCCTATCGCACTTGCATAAGTATCCAATACTTAAATATATGAGAACTATGTCGTTGTGCCCTCACAACGCGCACAAGTGCAATACTAGCCTATTCCGCATTATCGATGTCCTGTCTCGATAATACTCCGGCTAGGGATATTTAATGATTAATCCTCGTGACTGATACTGTCTCATATCATCTCAATCCAGGAACTAATCATATGGACCTCTCTTCATTTATACATCTATGGGATCTAATCATAATGATGAGATTGCAATTTCCTTGTCACATAGTTAATTTGTACAACAACACCGTGATCTGTACAAATAGTGACACTATGGGTCATATTATCCAACAATCTCCCACTTGGCACATAGCCAGTCACTCGAGTGTCTAACACCGAACTATGTACGGTTCGCTCAAATTGCTGAGAAAAGATTTTCGTCAGCGGATTTGCGTAATTATCTTCTGACGCGATTTGTACGATCATCACATCGCCACGATGTATGATCCGAACGAATCAGATGAATATAGAAGTATATATCTGGATCGTCGATGAGACCATTAATTCTTTAGCATGTGCTGACACCTAGCTCAGCCGCTAACAGAACTATATCTAATATAATTAGATTTATTATCGATCCAAATGGCTTCAATTGCTGCCTCAGCTGCAGCAATAATCCACATTTGTTGTTAATTCGGCAAACATTATCTTGCTCGGAATAGTTCCAGCTTACTGTCTCGTTATTCAACTTTATAGTACCACAGTATTTACCGGTTTGGAAACTTGCAGCAGTGATCCTAGTCACTTCAAGTTCTCCATCTCCATAGTTTAAGACAACATCTTTAGTTCTCTCAGATACTAACAGATGTTCTTAACTTCAATCCAATGACTATCACTTGGATTGTCCTGATTGTGACTCCATATGCTCGAAGCGTATGAGACACCAATCAAGTACATTTTAAATGTATAATTTCCAGAGAGTGTTAACAACTCCAAATCTATCCCAGTAGATCTTTATTCCTTGAATAAAGGTGTTACTCCCCAGAATTCTATGGAGAATTTCTTATGAAAGCCAAGCTTTCAGCGATTGCTTTATGGGATTTCATTTCCAAGAAATGACATATTATCATTATTTTACAGGACATTCATGTCAGTGCACTCCCACTAACCCTTTTATATACACAAGAATCATTTCGTTTTGAATTAAATCATACTCCATTATGATTACATCAAAACGACAATTCCTAGAACCTATGCTTGCTTCAATCCAACATGGATCGAATAACCTGCGAACCTTGTTTGCTTGTTATTGTACGATAAAACCGACATGATGTTATAAACATCCTCCGAAAGGTTTCCTTTTCAGGAAAGCGATTTTCCGTTAACTGTCATATTTCATAAATGAAATACACACCTTTAGCAAGCATTATCCAAATGGATTTACAATGGCAACATGTAAAAGGTTTCGTCGGAATCAACTCAATGTTGATAACTCTACCTTTTCTTTACAAGCCTAACTTAGTATGTTGGTATGTTGTCTTCCATGTATGTCTTCCTTGAAGACTTAAAGTACCATAGGCACAATGCCTTATGGTACATTAACTAGTATCCAAACTTGTGATATACATGGAATCCATTTTGGACTCATGACACTTTGTCATAATAGGGAGTCGATACCTTGTATCACTACCTCATACGTAATCAGTTGGTATACCTTAAAAGATTAACATCTTTATGAGGTGAGATCAGAAACCCATACCCCAGGTTGTTTTCTGACTCTCTCTGATCTACGCGGTTCTTGTGTACTCGAAGATAATGGTATAGATTCATCATAGATGAACTATTTGTGTTCCATTAAGGACTCGTGCCTTGACAGTATTACTCTGATTTTCATTGAGTATCACTATCCTCCCACTGACCACTGCATATCGGTATTCTCTCAGGAAAAAAGCATGATGAGCAACAATCACATTGTTCTCATGTGAGATTTATAAGTACTATACTTATGGTTTCCCTTAGGATAACCTATATTGGCACTTATCCAATTTGGGTCCTTAGTTTGGTATCATCCAAACGTTCTGCCTGGCATACCCAAATTATCAGGAATGAGAAACCTCGTTTCTTTCCTGTTCATATCTAATATGATATTTGTCAAACAAATTATTATGGAACCTTATTCTAAATAAGTTATTGCACTGTTAAAACTTATCCGTTGAAGAAATGGCAACTCAGAGCGACTCATGATTAGCCTTATCATGTCTAACATGATTCGGTTAATTTGTTCGGAAACACCGTCACTTTGACGTGTTCCGGGAGGAGTCCTCATTTGAAAGAATACTATACTCTTTCAAGTATATAAGAAAACTTATTGCTTAGTATTTTCCATTACGGTCTTACCGTGACGGTATAATACTATAGCCGATCTGTTTTCTATTTCATGTCGAAACTCTAAAAGTTTCTGATTTGTGTTCTTCAAAAGAAACACATACGTAACGTGATGCCACATCCGTTAAGGTCACGAAATATTCATGTTCACATATAGCCTAGCTAGATATGGGCCCACTAACTTCACCATGAATAGGGCTAACAGATCGGTGGCACTTACACTATTACCAAGTAAACAGTTTTTAGGTACTTTACCTAACAAACTAGATTCGTAGACTTTATTTGAATAGTCAAATCAGTCCTAGTATCCACTCTTCAAAAGTGTGATATACGAGTCTTGTATAATTGTGTCCCAGACAACAATGCCACAAATAAGTCTCTATTGATCAAATCAATTTGAGCTATTTATTTGTCATTTTATATGTTTGAGATTTTAATTATATTCAAAATATAAATTATGTTATTCACATCTAATGTGTTTATCTCAGTATCATCTTTATATAATAAAACACTTAGTGTTCTAGAATATAAAGGTTTATCCGCAACGGATTAAACACTGATATAGAGATAATGTCTCTAGTCAAACTAGTTACACTATAACAGTTACTAATTTAAGTACACACCCAAGGGTAGTTCCTAAACTTAGGTATCTAGGGTCGAAACAGCGACTTTCGTCCCGTTTCCGATTCGCAGAGCAATCTCAGCTTGAAGTCAGTATCCTGCTCAAAGCAGATTCTAAACATCAATACATATATTTTATGTACCACACTAGGTATTTAAAATCTAATTTCAATACTAGCTGTGAACATAACTAAGACAAACATTTTCAAAGTAAGAGCCTTGCCCTTTCTTTAATTCCTTCGTGTTTGCCATATCCAAATGGTAGTCACTTTGGGATATGTCTATTATCCTTTCAATATTTCAGAACCTTAGGCCAAGCCTTGGGTTTTTAGAATATCGAAACGATTGCACCTCGTGCTACATGCCCAATTGCAAACTTTGACTTTATCTCCTCTAGAATAGTCAATTAATTCTCCAAGAATTATAAATTGCAATTTTAATACTTCTTAAATCTAAAATTAGATTTATGACAAGTATATTAAATAAGCATTAAAGTCATCATCACATAAATCTTCCAAAGATTTTATGCTCTACTTATTTTGCTTAATTTTGGGCTTAAGGTATAATAAGTTATTTTATCAAATAAAGTAATCTATTATTTATTCCCAATTTGAGAATTAAATTATTTTAAATATTTTAATCCCAGATTATATTTTAAATATCCAACTTTTCAAATTTAATCTTGATTACAATAGTCCAACTATTTAATCAACGATTAGTGGTACTATATTATAATGATTATAATAGTCCAACTATATAATCAAATATATCCAAATTAATTAACCTCAATTACATTGATTACTATAATCCAATATAAAATCAACTGTAAACTGAAATTAATTAATTCAAATATATTGATTAATATAATCCAATTATATATAATCAAGTATAATACAGTCCAACATGTTATTAAACAACAATTTAAATATTAGTCTAACTAACATTTAATCTAATGACGAAATAATTTAAATGAGCGCGTATGGCGAGTAATTGAACGAGTATTGCAAATTCAATTCTTGCCTCCCACTATTTTCGTCGAGCCTCTAACCCTCTGTCGAGTACTCGGGAACGTGTTTCCTAGTGGGCTAGGATCCCGTTAAATATCACACAATCTTGACTTTGGCCAACAAATTGTATGATAATTAACTAGGTAGATCTCGAAGATCAATTGGATCTCATCCAACTCATAGATCCAGTAGGTGGACATCCAAGTCCCAAACATATATCTAATATATGCCTATACATCGAATGTATACCCTAACCTTTTTCCTCTGAATCAACTAGGCCTTGGCTTTGGCACAACAAACCTAGTGATCCCAGTCAAGCACGGACCCATTGACATGGAAGCTTCGTAATCAATGTCAATGGACAAGAAGTGGTCTTGACTTTGGCCAACAAACCACAACTTGGACACGACACTGATATGGAACAAAGCCTCGTGATTCAAACACATCTTCGACGGACAAGGGCTTGACTTTGGCCAACAACCCATGCCAATCTAGGATCTTGAGCAAGAATCACTCAATGGAAGGAAAAGACGCATGATATTTGATGAGGGCTTTTCGTGTGCAATTGGCAACCAATTTATTATCTTTGTTAAGGTCTCATCATCATACACCCTTAAACATGCATTCTAAACACATAATAAAGCGCATATAAAAAATAATAATGATATGCGGATGGATATTTTACATTGATCCTAGATCAAATCTCCCCTTTCTCTCTCCCGCTAGCACTAGTATTACTTCTACCCGTTACACTACACTTCTAAAGAAACCTCATTTACATTGAGGGGAATAGGTGAGAAGAGAATACAAAGAAATAGGAGATAAGGCTGGACTCGCAGGTCCAATTTAATAAATCAAATTTATTACAACAATTTCTAAAATTGCCCCACCCTTCTAATATCCATATGATATACATTATTCAAACATCACAACCATGTATTCATACAAGCATGTTATCAATCAATCTAATCAAATTAATTAATCTGATAATTAGTGATCATCCAATGTTCAAACAAAGATTTGATTTTGTTCGAGTCAAACTCGTTTTTGCGAATAAGTACTTAAAGTACTAATTCTACGAATTAAATTAAATACATAATTAAATCCAATTTAATACGCATTTAATTCTAATTCCTTATTTAATTCCAAATTAAATATTACACTTTATAAAATAAACCTTTACGACTTAAATTCCAAATTAATCGTTACGGGTCTCAAAGCCCGATTAATATCCAATATTAATTTAATTAAAGTCCAATGGGCTTTGAATTAATTTCTTAAGGCGTGGACTTTTGGTCAACTCGGGTCAAACCCGCAACCAAAGTCCAATCCGGGATTTACCCCATAAGCCTTTAAATTAATTTTGGCCCATTAGGCCCAATTAAACTTTAAAGGTTCATAAAGTCGTATTTGGCTTTATGGTTAAGGTTTTGGGCCCAATTGGATCCAATCCATTTGGCCTAAACCCAACTTGATAAAATCAAGCCCAATAGGCCCAAATACAACATTATAAGCCCAAATCCAATTTAAGTCTAAATAATTAAATCTCATGAATCCAATTCCGCAATTTAATTACCTAAAGTGCATTATATGATTAATCAACTAAATCAACATTCCAAAACACCATATTAGTCCAATTAATCATACTCAATTCATTATTATATGTCCTACACACAAATTGAAAAATCAAACCCATTACATGCTTTAATGTCTCGGCCAAAGAGGGAAATTATGCCCAAATCAAATTCAATCCAATTGAACCCAATCCAACATAAATTCAACATCTCCTAATGATTTCCAAGTCATCCAATGAACAAAAAATCAAAAATCCAAGACAATTTTAGGGATCATATTTTCGACCATCACAAGCAAATTGGGGAAAAATTGTCCAAACACTTTTTCATCAAATTGATCTAATCAATCATCAATTAAAAACACATTCAAGCATTCTAAATCATCCAATTTCATTAAACATGCTCAAAATCAAGTTTACCCAAATTTGTCATGCCCAAAACTTGGGGAAAAATGGATCCAACCAAATTTCATGAAATTGATTATGCACAACATCAATTCAACCTCATTCAAGCATATATACTAAACAATTTAATCATTAGATGCTCAAATTGAGTTTACCCAATTAAAGTTTTGACCAACAATAAGTAAAATTGGGGAAAATCAATCCAATTAATTTTTCTTCAAATTGATTACATATAACTCTAATTAATTCATATACAAACATTCTTAAACAAGCAATTTGTCAGAATCATGCTTAAATCAAAAAGCCCCAAATTTTGCTCAAGAACCCTAAATTCGTTTTATGCAACCAATAGCTCTGATACCATTGTTGAGTTTCAATCAAGTCCCAAGATCATAATCATGCATAAAACGAGTTGAATACAACCAAGGAGTAAGGCGGAATTCATACTCACATTGATGGTTTGATGCTAGGAAGAACAAGATGCGTTTCTGCCTCCCTTCATAGCTCGGCAATGGCTTCTGTGACAGTGGACTGCACGGTTTTGGGGTGTCTTCCTCCTTGTTCATTCGGCCATGGATGTCACCATTGAAGCTCCAAGCTTCAAGCTTTCCATGCTCACAAATTCGTTTCCCTATCACCATAATATAACCCATGTGTGTGCTAGAACTACTCTTCTTCATTTGCTTCTCAAAATTTCGGTCAAACCAGAAACTTTTTGTGAAGAAATCGGCTAGAAGCCGTGAGAGAGAGAAGAGAGAGAGAGAAAGATGAAGGGTTTTTGGCTCCAAAAGCCTAAAACCGTATATCATTCCAAGAGAGAGAGAGAAAAGCTTTTTCATTTTGTTTTATATATTTACCAAGTAAATAATAATATAAAACATATATCACTTTTCATACAAAAGTCAAAAAGCAAGAAATAAAATAATGTATATTTCATTTCAAGCTTTTAAAAGCTTTTCACCAATTCAAATCAACTATTCACATCAAATCCATCCACTTTAATAAAGTGACAATATGTCATGTCACATCACTCAAAGTGACAAGTGACTTGACGATTGATGCGACTAGCGATTTGACGCTTGATGCGACTTGCGTGCCTCGCTCGAATTTGAAATACGAATGCGCTCGCAATCACTCTCGGGCTCGGGTTCGCTAATTCCAAATTAACGAATTTTCCGTTGCGTCGTAATTAAATGATTACGCCTAGCGAATTCACTATTCACGTCGCTAACGAATTAATTCTAAATTAATTCGTTCGCCCGAATTAAAATCTAATTTTAATTCTGCGTCGAAATCCAATTTCTTATAATATATCGAATATATTATTTTATCGATTAATTCCAAATTAATCGTTCTGTCTCTTTAATTAATATTTTATCCCAGATAAAATATCTCCGCAATTAATCCCAGATTAATTTTCACTCTCTTCTAATTAATCCTAGATTAATTAAAGTGCGAGTTATACATCATCGGTGAATCTTCAGGAAGCGACCCATGAGATCTCCGGATATGTTGGCAGTAAATACGGTCGTCGGATTGTCCGAACACGTAAGCACCTCGTACTACGTTTATACCGATTTACAAGACAAGGTTGGCTTCTAGCAAAGCGCCATGCCTACCCAATTCTCCAGAAATATTCTTACAGGAATATATAGATCTGTATCAAGCGTAGTATACCGTAGTATTGTGTATATCGGCCCAGTATTGGATAGTCACGTGCTAGGGCTGGGGTTGGATAAGTGTCTGCCCCGTCCGAAGCACATGTCGGATGTCTAGTAACTAGTCTCTATAATCGGATATACATGACCTTGTCATAATATCCTGATGGCCGGCCAGCACTTAAGAGCACAAATACCGTATCCTGCGTGACATCATCTGCACTATGACTGAAGTGATACTTCCGTCTCGACATCACACCCAATACACTGCGACTCTCTGATAAACCCAGAAGCGGTGTACGCAGAACCGGTTAAAGCCCTGTACCACCAAGACTAAAGTCTACCGATTATCGCAAGTATTAGCGATTCAAGTCTCAAGTTAAGACTATACACACCTACCTTGATTTCAGCCTCCCATAGACACATAGTCATAATACCAATGGGATTCCGAGGGGTCTATCCAGAGCGAAGCTGTTTCCCGTACCATCGGTGAAACACAACCTCCTATCGCACTTGCATAAGTATCCAATACTTAAATATATGAGAACTATGCCGTTGTGCCCTCACAACGCGCACAAGTGCAATACTAGCCTATTCCGCATTATCGATGTCCTGTCTCGATAATACTTCGGCTAGGGATATTTAATGATTAATCCTTCGTGGACTGATACTGTCTCATATCAACTCAATCCAGGAACTAATCATATGGACCTCTCTTCATTTATACATCTATGGTGATCTAATCACAAATGATGAGAGTGCAATTTCCTTGTCACATAGTTAATTTGTACAACAACACCGTGATCTGTACAAATAGTGACGCTATGGGTCATATTATCCAACAATCTCCCACTTGGCACATAGCCAGTCACTCGGTGTCTAACACCCGAACTATGTACGGTTCCGCTCAAATTGCTGAGAAAATATTTTCGTCAGCGGATTTGCGTAATTATCTTCTGACGCGATTTGTACGATCATCACATCGCCACATTTTATGATCCGAACGAATCAGATGAATATAGAAGTATATATCTGGATCGTCGATGAGACCATTAATTCTTTAGCCGGTGCTGACACCTAGCTCAGCTGCTAACAGAACTATATCTAATCTAATTAGATTTATTATCGATCCAAAGGCTTCTATTGCTGCCTCAGCTGCAGCAATAATCCGCATTTGTTGTTAATTCGGCAACAGTTTTATCTTGCTCGGAATATTTCCAGCTTACTGTCTCGTTATTCAAACCTTATAGTAACGCAGTATTTACCGTTTTGAAACTTGCAGCAGTGATCCTAGTCACTTCAAGTTCTCCATCTCCATAGTTTAAGACAACATCTTTAGTTCTCTCAGATACTAACAGATGTTCTTAACTTCAATCCAATGACTATCACTTGGATTGTCCTGATTGTGACTCCATATGCTCGAAGCGTATGAGACACCAATACAAGTACATTTAAATGTATAATTTCAGAGAGTGTTAACAACTCCAATCTATCCCAGTAGATCTTTATTCCTTGAATAAGGTTGTTACTCCCCAGAATTCTACGGAGAATTTCTTATGAAAGCCAAGCTTTCAGCGATTGCTTTATGGGAATTTCATTTCCAAGAAATGACCATATTATCATTATTTTACAGGACATTCATGTCAGTGCACTCCCACTAACCCTTTTATATACACAGAATCATTTCGTTTTGAATTAAATCATACTCCATTATGATTACATCAAAACGACAATTCCTAGAACTATGCTTGCTTCAATCCAAACATGGATCGAATAACCTGCGAACCTTGTTTGCTTGTTATTGTACGATAGAATTTTCTGTTTTCCGGCCTCTTCTTCCTCAATATCCATGACAGTTTCCCTCAACATCCGAAAATCAGTAATCATGGAGGTCATCCTCCTTAGCTTCCCATAGATGGAGGGCTTGGTGCCCTTGATCGAGGGCCAAGTTTTCATTTTCAACAACTGACCCCTCCATCGGTCCACGTACTCCTTAAAACTCTCCTCCGATTTCTGCTTAACATTCTCCAGATCGCGGAGTGACAGATCGATCTCTAGGTCAGTGACATACTGCTTCAGGAAAGCATCAGCCAACTCCCTCCAATCTTCCTTCACTTTCTTCTCCAAACTGTGGTACCACACCACGGGAGCTCCCTCGAGCGACATTCCAAACATTTTCTGCACTTGGCGTTGACATAGGCCAACTGAACTCATGACTGATACAAACTATCGGAGATGCACCCTTGGATCCCCATTCCCGTTAAACTTAGCCATATCAGGCATCTTGAACTGTGCCGACAACTGTTCCTCTAAAGTCAATGTGTTATAATCCAACAAATCTTCATTCTTACCCCTCATCTTGCGGGTAACTGACTCAACCTTATCCTGAAGTTTCTGTAACTCTTCCTGAGACCCAGATACTCTTCCTGCTGCATACTCTGCCATATCATCATCAAAAGTGGGGATATCATCCCCAAACCCATTCGGAGGCTCCTCACGCCTCACATTCTCAGAATTTCCCCCAGCACGGGGCACAGCCATACCAGCCACAGCAGTAGTCAAGGCTTGCAACTGTTCAGTAATCTTGGCGAGACCGTTCTCTAACTGATCCATACGGGATACCTCATTACCGGATTCACTCATGACTGTTACTGTTCTTTTAATGAGCCTTGTTCCTTCTCTAACCCAAACGGTATCTATAATGTCTTTTTGAGACATAGAAGGTGTTAACATGACATATGTATGTATGAGGTGAATGAGATGCATGTAACATATATAACATACTAAATCAACTAAGATTTTCAAACAAATCGGCCCGTTATCATTTTAGAAGCTTTTGGGCTAACTGTCATAAGAGTGAACTCGTCCCAGTTTAAATGGCCCAACAAGTTCACATCTCATGGCAAGGAGCCCAACTAAATCCAAATGGTAATGTTCCGAACACAAGCACAAAGTGGCCCATCAATCACTAAGAAGCTTTTGTCCCAATCGTCATAAAATACGTTCTTATCCCAGTTTAAATGGCCCAACAAGCCCATATCCCATGACAAATGGTCCAAATGGATCCAAACGACGATGTTCCCAAACAAAAGCATAAAAGAAAGATAATGCAAACATAAAACAATGATTTCTACAGAATGGCCCATCAACATTTCCGAAGCTTTGGGCCTAATGGTCATAAGGTACGAACTCGCCCCAGTTTAAATGGCCCAGCAAGTTCGCATATCTGACAATAGTCCAACTGCATCCAAATGAGGATGATCCACAAGCACATATTCAAGGAAATAATTGTTACTTTAACCATACAAACCCGGTCTATGGGTGGGTTCGCAAGAGTATAGACAAAGGCTCTCACCGGCGAAGGATGGCCCACAACTAGGTCTCCCCAATCAAGGGTTCGAGCGACCAAGTGAGCGCACCCTTTTTTATACACTAAGGTACGTGCCAATGAGCTTTGGTGTGTGACTGACTGTCAAATGGATTTCCCATTGTAGATTCCCCAGAGGGAGGGTGGTGCGAAGCTCTCTTAAGTACCCTAGCCTCTTAGGCTCTTATCGCTTGGTGACAGGAATAAACAACGAGTCCTCCAACTTAGTCCATCACAATAGGCTAAGGGTAGATGGCTATATAGGTGCCTTCACAGCTTTTCCTTCTAGGAAGGTAGTGAATGAAGGAAGACACCAAACCATTACCTAGCCTAAAAATGCCCTTGATTAAACCCCAATTTTGTCCACTATAGACACGGCCAATTAGAACATAAATCCAAACATTACAAGACAATAATTCGGGGCCGATTCTCTATCCCCAGTGGAGTCGCCAGACTGTGGGAAACAAGAACTGGACGACGCATGCTGTTCCGAGCTCGCGGCCCGGTTGGGAGTACGGAGTAGCCACGGGGGACTAAACAGGAGAATAATGGAGTCGCCACCCGGTGTGAACCGGGAAAATAAGATTTAAGGCCGCACTCACCCCTCGCAATGGAAGACCTCAAACCATTGGTTTCGGAATGGTCCCTGTAGGACACAGAAACTGGGCGACGCATGCTGTTCTAGACTCAGGGCCTAGTTGGGAGTTCGGAGTAGCCCACAGGGGACTAAACCGGAGAGTAATGGAGTCGCCACCCGGTGTGAACCGGGAAAATGATTTAAGGCCACACTCACCCCTCGCAAGGGAAGACCTCAAACCGTTGGGTTCAGAATGATCCCTTACTTATGTCGTTTGTAATGAATGGATTTGTGCAATATTAACCAAGTCTACTCAACATACATGTTGGTCGAAGTAGTCTAAATTCTAGGTTTGCATGCTTCAACAGTAAACTTTTCATAACGGCAAACATCCGACATCAAACATCAAACATGCTACATACATAGTAATCTAAACATGCCTTAATTTAAATTCCTAATACAAAAGGTAAATAACTAAAACATGTTTGAAATAAAATAACATTCTAGTAGCCTAATCATGCTCAAATACAAGGTTTGGATGAAACGAAATACGTGTGTCTCTCAAGTGATACGTGGCATTGTATCCCGAGTGCAAACCGCAATACCGTCCATTCGGATTCGGCTACGGAATTTACGTCCGGGTTTCCATCCGATATACCACAAGAGAGAACACATGTTCCGTTCACCCGGAAATCACATCATGCACCAATTCACAATACTCATGCGAAATAAAATAATAAAATAACTAAAAATAAAGGATAATAAATAAAAGGGGTGCCCTCAGGTCTTACCTTTTTAGTCGCTTTCCGGGAGTGCGTTTCACGGTGCCGGAAGGGATGTCATTTCGACTGTTTTCACTGGTTCGCTGTTTCCACTGTTTTCACTGGTTCACTCTTTTCGCTGTTTTATCCGTTTTCACTGGTGGTTTCCGCTTGCTGTTTTCTCTGATTCACTCGGTTTCCGCTCGCCGTTTTTGGGACGATTTTTTCACGGTTTCATGAGAGTTTTCACGTGGCTTACAGACAATTCATGGGCTCGGTTTCACGTGATGAAGGCAGGGGCTGCTGTGTTTGGTTTCACGCATGCATGGAGGGTTTACGTGAGTGCATGGAGGGTTTACGTGTTGATTGTGTGTGTGTCCAAGAGGGGGAAGACAGAATGTCGTGTGTCTCTAATGTTTGTGAGTGGGCTGTTGCTAGTGGCTTAAGGTTTGTCTTTAGGCAATGTTTGTGGAAGTTTAGGGATCCAGTGGCCACGTGAATGGCTCTAGGGGCGTCTGTATTGAAGGTTACGTGAAGGGGCTGCTCACAGCAGTTTGTTGATGAAGCTAGGGGCGTGGTGGTGGCGCTGCCGAGAGAGGGGGTTGCAATGGCGTGTTTTAGGGGCTTATACGTGAGCTGTGTGGCTGCTGAAAAGCTATATATAATGCATGAAGGTTGAGAAAGAAGGGCTGCGTGTGGCTTGCGTTAAGGAGCAGGTTTAAGGGTTTCTACGTGAATGGCATGTAGGCTGTGAAGTGTGTGATGGCGTGAAGGATGTAGCTGGGTTAGGGGTCATGTGAGTATGAGGGGGGGGGCCAGTTACGTGAGGTGAATTGGAGGCTGCGTTGAGCGTGGGCTACGTGGGGGTTATTATTCTTGGCAGTGAGCTGTTGACTGAAGAAGCAATAGGCGTGTTCAGAGATTGCTATATAGGAGGCTGTTTAGGTGCTGTGATGGGCGTGAAATGGATGGCTTCGTGTGCTGTGATGGGCGTAAGTTTTAGGGGAAATAAGGGGGGCAGGTTAGTGTAGGTGGCGTGGAGTGCAAATATCGTGAAGGCAAGTAGGGTTTCTGTGGGTAAAAATGTGGCTAAGGGACGTGATTATGGGCGCTTCTGATCAAATGCGTGGCTTGTGTGCATGTCCAGGGCAGCTCACGGGTAGTTAATGGTGTAAATGAGGTTGGGTTGAAGTTGTGTGCAGTGCCCCTCCTTGACGTGAAGGATCCAGGGTTTTTATGGTTGAAGGAAAGTGTTGTGAGCAGTGAATGGTGTGGACAAAGGAGCTAATTGGGGCGTGAAGGGAGGAGAAGTAATAGAGGTGCTTGAGGTAAAACAAAGGAGCTTTCGGTGGAGGGAAACTGAGGGCAAGGTTTCTTTGATTTGAGATTAATTTCGGTGATGGAAGCTTATGTTGAATTTTGGGAGAGGAAATGGCGTGTGGGGTATTTGTGAGGTGTGAGAGAATTTGTTGTTTGTGTTTGTTTATGGAGTGTGGTGGAAAAGGTGGCATGATTTTGGTTTGTATCTTGGTGGATATTCACCTGGGGGATTTGAAAATGGAGTTGTGGTTTTGTGTTTTGGAATATTCTTGGGGGCAATTGTCTTTTTGAAGGATGGGTTGTTATTTTCGTTTGTTTGTGAGAGTGGGGGGTGGCAAGGCTAAATGGTGGGGTTTGATTAATTAAATGGTTGGAAAAATGAAGGGTAGGGTGGTGGAATTTTTGTTGCATGGCTTTTGAAGGGGCACATGGGTAGGTTTAAGGTTCGGGGCGAGAATAAATTTGAAACAAAGACTCCATGAGCAAACCCGAGGTTAAGCGAGCGAAAAAAATCCAACAAAACATCAATTCTTGATTTTCCCTTCCGTCGTCTGTTTCCCGTGACTCCCGCGACTTAAAAGGTGGTGCCTCCGTACGAGGATCATCATTGGGCTGGTATGCAAAAATGCAATGCCTACAGTCGCCCCCACTTTGATGGGACTTGTTCAGTGTGTGACAATGACAATCATATCAAAGTTCGTGCAATGTATTTTTACTTACCTGGCTCGCCAGCTGCCACCTGACTTGCTTGCTGTGTTGAGTTGAGTTGGTCTGGTTGTGCCATTTTCGGCATGCTAAACCTCATTTCCGAGGTGTTGCTGAAGTGATGACTGTCCATCTTCGAACTGTGCTCCATTTTCGGAGTGTCATTTTCGGCATATGCTGTGGGTGCTTCATTTTGGAGCGCCATTTTCGGCAGCTGATGTGGTAATGGTCCATTTCCGAACCGTGCTGTGTGAGAATGTGGCTCATTTTGAACCGTTACTTGATGAGAGATGGCTCATTTTTGAACCGTTACTTGATGAGAGATGGCTCATTTTTGAACCGTTACTTGATGAGAGGTCATTGCTGCCACAAACCTGCAAATACAAAGCAAAAATTAGATGTATATGATATGTCGTTCGGAGTGCCATCTTCGGCATCTGTTGTGTGTGCCCCATTTTGGAGCGCCATTTTCGACAAGATGAGTGTGTGCCCCATTTTGGAGCGCCATTTTCGGCAAGATGAGTGTGCCCCATTTTGGAGCGCCATTTTCGGCATCTGATAAGTGTGCCCTATTTTGGATCGCCATTTTCGGCAAGTGAGAGTGTGCCCCATTTTGGAGCGCCATTTTCGGCAAGATTAGTGTGCCCCATTTTAGAGCGCCATTTTCGGCAAGATGAGTGTGCCCCATTTTGGAGCGCCATTTTCGGCATCTGATGAGTGTGCTCCATTTTGGAGCGCCATTTCGGCATTTGATGAGTGTGCCCCATTTTGGAGCGCATTTTCGGCAAGTGAGAGTGTGCCCCATTTTGGAGCGCCATTTTCGGCAAGATGAGTGTGCCCCATTTTGGAGCGCCATTTTCGGCATCTGATGAGTGTGCCCCATTTTGGAGTGCCATTTTCGGCATTTGATGTGTTGTAGTGATCCATTTGGAGCGCCATTTTCGGCAAGTACGAGTGTGCCCCATTTTGGAGCGCCATTGCTGATTGTGATGGTGGGTCCATTTCCAAACGATAACTGATGTGAGAGCGGCCCATTTCCGAACCATTGCTGATGTGAGAGTGGTCCATTTTCGAACCATTGCTGATGTGATAACGGCCCATCTCTGAACCTTTGCTAATGCCGATGGCGATCCATTTCCGAACCATTACTGATGTGATAGCGGCCATCTCTGAATCGTTGCTAATGCGATAGCGGTCCATTTCCGAACCAATGCTGATGCGATATCGGTCCATTTCCGAACCAATGCTGATGTGATACGGTCTATTTCCGAACCAATGTTGATGCGATATCGGTCCATTTCCGAACCAATGCTGATGTGAAAGTGGTTTATTTTTTAACCATTTCTGATGCGATAGCGGTCCATTTCCGAACCAATGCTGATGTGAAAGCGGTCCATTTCCGAACCAACGCTGATGTCAAAGCGGTCCATTTTCGAACCAATACTGATATGAGAAAGAGATCCATTTCCGAACCGTTGCTGATAATGATGTGGGCCTCACCCCCAGAGTGATACACCTGGCAGAACTGATACTGAACTGATGTGGGCCTCGCCCCCAGAATGCTATACCCGGCAGATGCCGATTTGAACTGATGTGGGCCCCGCCCTCAGAATGCCATACCCAGCAGATACTGATCATGAATTGATATGAGCCTCGCCCTCAGAATGCCATACCCGGCAGATACTGATCATGAACTGATATGGGCCTCGCCCCCAGAATGCCATACCCGGCAGATACTGATCTGAACTGATGTGGGCCCCGCCCTTAGAATGCCATACCCGGTAGAAACTGATACTGAAATGATATGGACCTCGCCCCCAGAGTGCCGTACCCGGTGAAACTGATACTGATTTGGTGGGTTACAACCCTGGGACGCATCCCCAAAACTGCTAATACTGATGAGTGGGTTACAACCCTAGGACGCATCCCCAAAACTGCTACTGATATGATGTGATGGTTCATCCCAACATACTGCACTGCCTCTCACAAGATAATCTTGATAACTAAACATATTTTTGTCCTCAACGAATGCTTCGTGTCAAAACCAGAGAACATTCAAAGTACTTGATACACTCAACTCCGATCGTCTGAATAGGTGATCTTAACTAGACTCCTCGTGTGTGTGTGTCAGGGCTCTTTCGCAGCTTAGTCCTTAAGTAAGCCAACTTGGTGATTTCGTTTCAGAGAATCGAACCAGTGGGTCTAACCAACCTGGATGTCTTGATCACATTCTGTGATTACTTCAGCATACTCAACATGATATGATTTTCATCTTTTTTCTTTTGTCTCTTTCTTTTCATTTTCTTTTCTCTTTTTTTTCTTTTTTTTTTCTTTTCTTTTTCTGACACACCTACCCTTTAAGGTAGCATTTCTCCTCATGGTGGTCCTAATACTAGCCCATGGGTAGCTTCACGCTTATCGGTTATAGGCGGTCTATTTTTTTCTTTCATATTTTCTTTTCAGAGACTTTTATTTTTATTTCCAACCATATCATATATCATAGCATCAGTAAACAAGTGTGGACACCCAGGCAAACAGTCATTCACCGATCCATCATCTCTTCAACTGGTCACCTTGCCAACCACTCAGGCTTCTACTGCTAGGATCCCATAATCAAGTGCTCGTGAGTCTAACTGAGATCAATCCATCAGGATACCGGAAGAGAGCGTGTCTCGCACTTATCGTTTCTAGGGTTTCTCCCTACAGCAAACAATGTCATCACCGGACATATGTCTAATTACCAAAGACTTCTCTCACTCATTTTTTTTTTCATCATCAATTTTTTTTTTTCATTTTCATATTTTTTTTTTTTTTTTTACTCACTCACTCCAAGGAATTCTTCCTTTTCAACTTCTGATAATGTGGGCTTCGCCCCATGAGATCCATACCCGAAACTCAAACCCATATGGGCCTCAACCCTCAGATCACTACATGAATCTTGACTCCGATGTGGGCCTCAACCCTAGGATTACTACTCGAATCCGATACTGCGCTTTTGCTGTTTCTGGTTGGCTTGTCTTTGCCGCTTTCTTTTTCTTTTTTCTTCTTTAAAACCTGCGAATACAAAATAACAGAATAAAGACGTGTGCATGTAATGTATACGTATGCAAGTGTAGAGGTCCTCCCTGTTCATGATGGGTTGGATCCTCATTGTGCTCCTTGGCGCCATATGTCTCTGGTCGCCCCCTGCTGGTTCTCTTTTGTTTGAAATCTGCAAAAATAAAACACAAAACAAAGGATGCAAGTTACGTGTATGCATGTATGCATGGATGAATTTCCTATCCCGATGGGTTAGGTTTTCTGCCAATTCTCTTGGTGATTGCTCGGCCTTCTCTTCCTCAGCCAAAGTACAACATTAATCGGCTCGGTGAACTCATTCCTTTCCAAGTCTGACGGTTTCGCTGCCCCGTTTCCCAATTTCTGAATGGTCATTCTGTCTTTTCTGCTTTACTCCTTCTGAGAATTCTCTGTGTTCCAGATTCCTCCGAATATCATGATACCAAGGCTTCCCGTCATTGACTTCCACATCCAATATCCTTTCTGTCTCATATACTGGTTTACTTATCATTATCAACACAAGTGGTCTCATCACCAATTTCTCTGGATTTTCTCAAGTTGGCAAATTGTCTGTTTCCGATAGGGGCAATCTCTAAGGGAGTAGGCTTGGTCCTTGAAGGTTCCCCAATGGTCCTTTCATTCTGGTTGCATAAGCTTTTGTCATTGGCTATATGGGGCACGGTCAAGCTGGCCACAACATTAGTCAACACTTGCTATTGTTCAACAATTTCGGCTACTTTGATCTACAATCGATCTAGGCGGGATTCCTCGTTGGCTGACTTGCTCATGCTGATTGATGGTCCTTTGACAAATCTTCATTCTTTCCTAACCCAACGGGAATCTATGATGGCTTTTAAGACACAAAGGGTTAACATGATGCGTGTATGCATGAGATGTGTGCGATGTATGGAATAAATATGCTCATAAAAGAATTTATACTAATTGGCCCGTTATCATTTTAAAGTATTCAATCACACTATTGCGTAGTGCAAACTTGTCCCAGTTGAAAAGGCCCAACAGGTTTACACTTTGCGATAATATAACTAAATAACTTCAAATGATAAAAGGCATAAGTACAAACTGGCCCATCGGCATTTTAGAAATTTTGGCCTAATTGTCAAAAGGACATGAACTTGTCCCGGTTTAAATGGCCCAACGAGTTCACATCTTTTGACAAAGAGTCCAACTGAATCCAAATGATAATGGTCCAAAACACAAGCATAATCAAATATTTTCTAAGGGTCATGCAACTAAGGTTCACATGTAGGCTTTAGGAGTGTAAACAAAAGCTCTCGCTGGCGAAGGATTGTTCACAATTAGGACTCCCCACTCAAGGGTTCAAGCGACCAAGTGAACGCACCTTTTTTATACCTTACGATACATGCCGACGAGTTATGGTGTGTGACTAACTGTCGAATGGACTTCCCGTTGTAGATTCCCCAGAGGGAGGGTGGAGCGAGGCTTACTTAAGTACCCAAGCCCCTTAGGCTCTTATCGCTTGGTAACAGGAATAAACAACGAGTCCTCCAAACTAGTTTATCACAACAAGCTATTGGTGAATGATTATCTAGGTGCCTTCACAACTTTTCCCCGAAGGGTAGTGAGTGAAGGAAGACACCAAACCATCATCTAGCCTTAACAATGATTTTGATTAAACTCCCTAAACCCACAGTAGTCATGATTAATTAAAGCACAAATCCAAACATTACAAGACAATATTTCGAGGCCGATTCTCTATCCCAGTGGAGTCGCCAGACTGTAGGACATAGAAACTGGGCGACGCATGCTGTTCTAGACTCAGGGCCTAGTTGGGAGTACGGAGTAGCCCACAGTGGACTAAACCGGAGAGTAATGGAGTCGCCACCCGGTGTGAACCGGGAAAATGATTTAAGGCCACACTCACCCCTCACAAGGGAAGACCTCAAACCGTTGGGTTCGGAATGGTCCCTTACTTATGTCGTTTGTAATGAATGGATTTGTGCAATATTAACCAAGTCTACTCAACATACATGTTGGTCGAAGTAGTCTAAATTCTAGTTTTGCATGCTTCAACAGTAAACTTTTCATAACGGCAAACATCCGACATCACACATCAAACATGCTACATACATAGTAATCTAAACATGCCTTAATTTAAATTCCTAATACAAAAGGTAAATAACTAAAAACATGCTTGAAATAAAATAACATTCTAGTAGCCTAATCATGCTCAAATACAAGGTTTGGATGAAACGAAATACGTGTGTCTCTCAAGTGATACGTGGCATTGTATCCCGAGTGCAAACCGCAATACCGTCCATTCAAATTCGGCTACGGAATTTACGTCCGGGTTTCAATCCGATATACCACAAGAGAGAACACATGTTCCGTTCACCCGGAAATCACATCATGCACCAATTCACAATACTCATGCGAAATAAAATAATAAAATAACTAAAAATAAAGGATAATAAATAAAAGGGGTGCCCTCAGGTCTTACCTTTTTAGTCGCTTTCCGGGAGTATGTTTCACGGTGCCGGAAGGGATGTCGTTTCGACTATTTTCACTGGTCCGCTGTTTCCACTGTTTTCACTGGTTCACTCTTTTCGCTGTTTTATCCGTTTTCACTGGTGGTTTCCGCTTGCTGTTTTCTCTGATTCACTCGGTTTCCGCTCGCCGTTTTGGGACGATTTGTTCACGGTTTCAGGAGAGTTTTCACGTGGCTTACAGACAATTCATGGGCTCGGTTTCACGTGATGAAGGGAGGGGCTGCTGTGTTTGGTTTCACGCATGCATGGAGGGTTTACGTGAGTGCATGGAGGGTTTACGTGTTGATGTTGATGAGTGGTATTTTATCACTATTTCCCACTCATTTAGCTAATGTTTTGTATTGTTTCTCGAGTTTTATGAATGTTTTGATGTGTTGTGTTATTTTACAGATAAATAAGTTTGGAAAGCACTTGAGGCAATTTGGGGCAAAAACGGACAAAAATGCGTCAACAGGGATATTTTCGTCTTTCCGCGTCGCGACGCTGAAGCCTTGCGCGGCGCGACGCCCAGGATGCGCCGAATGTGCTAACATGCGTCAGCCACGTGTCAAAATCTGATAGGTTGGACTTACTAACGTGCGCCGGATCTTGCTAACGTGCGCCGCCCTTGCTAACATGCGCCTCTTGCCATGTGTCATCACCTCATTGGACCACCCAAACCGCGTGCCACGTCTCGCCTCTCTTGGACCGAATAATCAACGAATCAGAGCATGCCACGTGTCACCATTCTATTAGACCGAATTTACACCCAATCACAAGATTACACGTGGCACGATTTCATTGGACCGCATCGCCAGTCAACCAGAGCATGACACATGTCACCAATTATTGTGCCGACAGCCGCTTGGTCAACGTACGCGTGGACTCCATAAACTGTTGTCAGCGTCGCGACGCTAGTGCATTTTCAGCGTCGCGACGATGTGGGACAAAATTTGCCTATAAAAGGAGGCCGCCATTTCAGTTTTAGCCATTCTCTCTCATTTTCTTTGATGTAAAATCGGGAGTTTC
The DNA here is from genome assembly GCA_019454045.1 of Zanthoxylum bungeanum. Taxonomy (NCBI): domain Eukaryota; kingdom Viridiplantae; phylum Streptophyta; class Magnoliopsida; order Sapindales; family Rutaceae; genus Zanthoxylum; species Zanthoxylum bungeanum. Next base: position 33,135 of record SKCR01007304.1, read on the forward strand.
TCTCTCTAATCTCTTTTAATTAAGTTTTGTAATTAATTACATTTTGTAATAGTAATTACTTTCTGTAATAGTAATAGTAATAGTAATTTATCTTGTTTTTACTGTTTTCAGTTTTACTATTCAACCATGATGAGGTAACTTCTCCTTGCTAAGGTGAAAGGTAATTCTTTTTACTGTTACTATTTAGATTAATCTCCCTTAAATATAATATATTTACTATTTAAAATTTGACTTAATACGGATACCGCCATATTGGTCGGTTGGTTATTAATTTAAATTGGTTTAAATCTGACTAATCCAGGATACCACCTATATGGCTGGTTGATAATTAAATTTTCTTACCGCCTATATGGCAGGTTCATGGACAAATCATACCGCCTTTATGGCTGGTCGGACTTAATTTGAATAATCAGGTACCGCCTATATGGCTGGTTGGTAATATTATCACAAGTTTATATATATTTTATGGGAGATATCTAAAATAGTAAATAGTAAAAGTAATTCCTTTACCTTAGCATTTTATTTTATTTACTTTTCAGTATTTACTTACCGCATTTACTATTTCGCATTTTTACTTTATGACTTTTACTTTTAAGTTTTTACTAGCCCTAGTCATGTGTCATAACTAATTTAGTTATCTAGGGTTGTGATGAATTTCAATATCACTAGTTTTAAGAGTTAGATTATAGTTTGGGTAATTAAAGATTTATTTATTGAGTCTTAATCTTAATGCTTTTTATTAACTGGCCATTAATAAAATTGATTAGGTAAACTTAAATGAACTAGACATAGGGATTTTAAGTATAAGACCTTAGACTCAATAGCCCACGATCTTCCTTGAGAATAG
>SKCR01007305.1:0-34006 GCA_019454045.1 Zanthoxylum bungeanum
TAAATAAATGGAAATTGTCAAACTTCCACCAAATATGCTTGCATTTTTGGTGGAGGATTTGGTGCCATGTTTGGTGAAAAATTGGTGGAGAAATTGGCGGAAGCCTTTACATTTGCCTAGAAATACCAAGCTAAACTTTGTAATTTTTTCATGCATTCTTTGAGGGATTTCTCCATGAAAACCTAAAAGAAAGTGTCTTGCATGTTTATTTAAGTTTTCTTGTATTTTCTCTTTATTTATTTAATAAATTTTTATGTATTTTTAATTATATCATGAGTAGGTAATCTCTTTTTGCTGGAGTCTATGGTGAAACTTTTAATATAATAATTTAGATTTACTCTCTTAATTTAAATAAGTAAATTGAATTAAATATTTACCGCCTATATAGCCGGTTTTACATTATTGTACTTAGTTTCCGCCTATATGGTCGGTTTAAGTGCTAACCTTGTTACCGCCTACATGGTCAGTTTATATGATTTTGTTACCACCTATATGGTCGGTTGGACTTTGGAAAAATGACATGTACCACCTATATGGTCGGTTTTAATATAATTAATTCAAAAAATGATTAATTGATAAGAGAGTAATCTATATTTGAAGTATTAAAAGTGAAACCCCTAGCTCCAACATTTTCTTTTATTGTTGTAATTTATTTTACTTTTTAATTTTCTGTTATGTTATTTTATTTAACTATGCATTTTGTAATTTTAGGTATGTTTTGTAACTAAAAATATTCTCTAGGGTTGTGATGAATTCCAATTTCACAGTTTTATAAGTGGTTATTTTATGTTTTATGTAGTATATTGGTTTATTTATTGAGTCTTAAGTTGAATGCTTCTTGTTAACTGGCCACTAATAAGATTGATTTGGTAAACTTAAAATGAACTTGGAAAAGGGATTTTAGGTTTAGCCTTAGACTTTATAGCTCACAATCTCAACTCGGGGCAAATGACTTTTGGTAGATTTCCTTATAGGATAAGAATATACATGTCGGGCGGGCGTAGACATAATTAGAACTTAATCGTAATGAATTTAGGTAACTTGGTTAACATGGGCAAATATAGTGAATTAGGTTACTTTGGGTGTTTACATCTGACCATCAGAAGAGGCTTTTGCATATTTTCGTGTTCCAGGTTAATAAACCGATATATTGCACAAACATGAGATAATCACTTCATCTTTAAAAGATACTGGAAGGATTCACAACCCTAGATAGTTTCTTAATATTGAATTTTCCTTTAATTTATTTTTGCACTGTCTTATTTACTTGTTTCAGACAAAAATCACCATCCAACAACAATCAATCTATTAGATACTCGTAAATATTTAACGTCATAAATTAATAGCTAATGTATTAAGTCCTCGTGGGATCAATATATTTTATACGACTTGAACAGTACGTGTGCTTGTGTTACGTGAATGATTTCACCGATCAAGTTTTTGACGTTGTTGCCGTGGACTTATTTATCTTTCACTATTAATTTTGGGGTTAGATGCCTTTACTTGTGTCTAATTTCTTTTTCTTATTAGTTTTGTTTTCTTGTGTTTCAGGTTCTCAGACACTACATGAGAAGAACCCGAAGCTTTGAAATACGTCCGTTTGACCTAGAAATTGAAAGAACCATAAGATAATTGAGACGGGAAAGGCGAGAAGGTCAAGAAGCATTGATCAACATGGAACCTGAACCGTTGGAAGTTGCACAACCAATTCCCATTCGAGACAGAACTATTCTGGTGGTTGATGGCTTCATATCATGCATTGTACTTCCTCCCTTACCAGCAAATGCGTGTGACATCGAAACATGCATTCAGATGATACAACAGTCAGTTCAGTTTGGGGGGAATGCAACTGAAGATCCTAATGCCCACATCAGTAACTTCCTAGAAGTTTGCGGCACATTCAATTACAACCGAGCGGTAGAAGAAGCAATGAGACTGCATGTTTTTCCATATTCCTTGAAAGACAGAGCTAAGGCTTGGCTACATTCACTACCAGTGGGTTCCATCACAACTTGGAACACTCTAGCCACCAAATTCCTTGCAAAGTACTTTCCCCCAGCCAGAATTGTAAAGTTGAGGAATGACATTATATCCTTTGCACAACATGACTCAGAATCCCTTTGCAAAGCTTAGGAAAGATACAAGGATTTGCTCAGAAAATATCCTCACCATGAGATTACAAAGTGGCTATAAGTCCAAACCTTCTATAATGGACTTTCTGGATTAATGAGAGACACAATTGATGCTGCTGCTGGAGGAGCTTTAATGGTGAAATGAGAAGACCATGCCTGGGACTTAATTGAAGAAATGGCCAACAAAAATGTGGCCAACAGAAAGGAGCATGATTCAACGAATCGCACGAATTTACGAAGTTGGAGCCAACACAGCAATGAATGTCAAGCTGGATCTGATTTGCAAAAATCTGGAAACTCTTAACATGAAGGTTAATGCTGGATCCACAACTTCACCATATGGAGGAGCATCAGAAGCATAATCATACAACCAATATGATGAGACGGTGACATATGTAAACAATTTCAACAAACATAGGAAGAATCCATATTCCAATACCTACAACCCAAGGTAGAAGAATTATCCCAATTTTGCATGGAACAACAATTCAAGGCAAATGAACAATCCACCATCAGGATTTCAACAGCAAAACAAAGGCCAAGAGTATAAAAAGAATCCAGAAATTAGGGGTGGGCATTATCGGATTCGGATTGGATCGGACCGAATCCGAATCCGATCCGATCCGAAATGCCCACGATTATTTGATTCGATCGGATCGAATCATGTTATCAAACTCGATTCGATCCGATCCGATAATTATCGGATCGGATCGGATCGGATCGGATTGGTTCGATCTGAATTCGAATCGGATCGAATCGGACCAATTCGATCCGAAATCATCCTATTTCGGATCGGATTGGTCCGATCCGATCCGAATTCGGAGTGGTTTGAGTCAAAAAAATCGAGCGGATCGGATCAGATCGGATAAAATCCGATCCGAAACGAATTTTTTTTTTTAAAATATATAACGACGTCGTTTTGCATATTAAAAAAAAAAAAAAATTTCGATCGGATCGGATAAAATCCGATCCGGTCCGAAATTCGTCGAACCGGACCAACATGATTCGTTCGGATTTTCAAATCGGATCCGATCCGATCCGATCAAATCGGATCAAATCGGATCGGATCGGATCGGATCCGATCCGATGCCCACCCCTACCAGAAATTGAAGATATGCTTGCAGAAATGTTTAAAAAGCTAGACGCAAAATATGACTCTTAAGCAGCCAAATATGATGCTATTTTTCAATCCCAAACAAAATTAATTCAAGTCAAGTAGCATCTTTGAAAATACTGGAGAATCAAATGAGACAACTGGCCAATACTCAGAGTTACAGACCGTAAAGTACCATTCCTAGCAACACAGAACCAAATCCAAGGAATATGGGGAATGAGCAATGTCATGCCATCACTTTGAAAAGCCGCACTGAAATCAACAAAGATGTTGGAGTCAAGGCTACTGTTGAGGAAGTTCCAAAAAAATTAGCGAAGCAGATCCACAGATGGAGGAAAAAGAGGCAAAATAAAATGATCGAGAAATATTCACTCCACATCCACATTTTCCACAGCGTCTCCAGAAAAATAAACTAGACAAGCAGTTTGTTCGATTCCTGGAGATCTTCAAAAAACTACATATCAACATTCCATTTGCAGAAGCATTGGAACAAATGCCCAACTATGTCAAATTCATGAAAGACATTTTGTCATGAAAATGAAGATTGGGAGATTACGAGACAATAGCATTGACAGAAGAATACAACGCCATCATTCAAAGGAAGCTTCCCCCAAAGTTGAAAGATCTTGGTAGTTTCAATATCTCATGCACCATAGGAGAATATAACTTCGGTAAGGCTTTGTGTGATTTAGGTGCTAGTATTAACTTGATGCCTTTTTCCATTTACAGAAAACTGTAGATTGGAGAAGCAAAGCCCACTTCAATCCCTTTGCAACTTGCTGACAGAACACTAACATTTTCGAGAGGTGTAGTTGAGGATGTGCTTATCAAAGTCGACGAATTCATTTTCCCAACAAATTTTATTGTCCTTGACATGAAGGAAGATGAAGACGTGCCCATCATCCTTGGGAGACCATTCTTGGCTACAGGTCTAACCATTATTGATGTACAAAAAGATGAACTAATCATGAGGGTACAAGACCAAGAAGTAACATTTAATGTTTTCAAAGCCATGGAATTACCGGATGACGAAAAGAATGAGGAATGTTTCAGACTTGATGTGAAAAATAGTACCGTCCAGAACTTCGATGTAATGGTAAGTTCCACTGACAAACTTAAAGCATGCCATCTGCATGTGGAGCTTGAACACAAAGCGTACTGGGCACTGAAGAAGTTAAATCTTGATCTACAAGCATCAGGAGAAAAAAGGCTCCACCAACTCAACGAATTGGAGGAATTTCGCCTAGATGCTTATGAAAATGCCAAATTATACAAAGAAAAGACCAAGAAATGGCATGATAAAAAACAATAGTGCGCAGACAACTGGAACCAGGGTAGTAAGTGTTGTTATACAATTCAAGGTTGAAACTTTTCCCTGGAAAGCTGAAATCAAGATGGTCAAGTCCATTTGTGATTACTCAGATGTTACCATACGGAGTTGTTGAGATATACAACCCCAAGTCCAACAACATATTCAAAGTTAACAGCCAACATGTCAAACACTACTGGGAGAATCATTTGAGCGTAAAAAAGAAAGTGTCTCACTTTCAGATCCAGCCTAATGTTCGGGCACTCATGTCTAGCTGACAACGTTAAACTTAGCACTAGCAGAGAGGCAACCCATGCAATTTTTGTATATATTCAGATTTGGTGTGTTTTATTTTGTAGGTTAAGTCACAGACAGGATGGAAGACGTTCTCGCAAATATTCACAAGTAATTTCCTTCTCTCCCTCAAAACTCTTTGATGAAAGTCTACAAAGCTCGCATGGATTGAATGAGACTTCTAATGATCAAAGGTATTCATAATGACAATCATTGGTTAATTGAAGCACGGGTCCGATTGGCAGATGAGTCCTCTGACTTTTTTATTTCATATCTGTCTGGTTTAGGAAGAAGCACCTATGCTAAGAAAAGAAGAGCTAAAAGAATGGGTGTTTGCTATAAATGTGCATGCATGACATGTAATACTCGTTGTCGTTCTTTAGGAATGGTGTCTGATAACCGTGAAGATAAAATTAAATTCATTAGGGATGGCTTGAGTAAGGAGTCTTTGGATTACATATCATTAACTCTTGAGACACATCCCAGTGGATATGTGCATCACGTAATTCACATGTTATATACACAATTTCGAAAAGAAAGATAGTAATTAAGTCTCGGGAATCTGACTTTAAGAGATAATGTTTGCCAATTTATAAGAAAATTGGATGGGAAGCTTGTCCCTGACGTATAGATGTCAATCAAGTCGTTACTTCCTGTAAATATTATTATCTCTTTGTATTTATCTAATAATTGTGATTCGTTTTGTGATTTTCTTTTATTTTCTCCGACATGATCCAAACTCTTTGACTTTCACGATATATTTTATGTTTAGCTAATAATTATTATTTGGCAGGTACTAGTGCTATTTTTACTTACCCTTTTTCAGGTTCTATAAATTCAGCTCATCATTGCACTCTTGAAGACATCAAGAGTTGAGAAATAAATAAAAAAATGGAAGCAACTTCAAGAAGATGAGTTGTAAACATCTGTGAGTTTTGCGGTACTAGTGTTGGTTCTAAACTAGAGTTCGTTGAGGCAGCACATGAATTGGGTAGAGTCATAGCTGAAAGGAATATGTACCTAGTATATGGCGGCGACAATCTTGGACTAATGGGGTGCGTTTTAAGGGCCGTACAGGAAGGAGGTAGTCAAGTTCTGGGAATTATCCCAAAATCTTTGGCAGAGGCGAATCTTATAGGACCATCAAATGGAGAAGAACTTTTTGTATCAGGTATGTCTGAACGACTGGTTGAAATAATTAATTGTGCTGATGCTTTTATTGCTTTGCCAAGTGGCTTGGGCACGATGGAGGGAATTTTTACAGTAATATTTTCGGCGGACTTGATTATACACCAGAAACCGTTTGGAATGTTTAATGTTGATGGATTTTATGACTTTCTTTGTGTGTTTCTTGATGATGCCCGGAGAAATGGGTTCGTGTCAAAACCTGTAAAAGATATCCTCTTCACTGCCAGAACTGTCCATGATTTAATTGACCAACTTTTAGCCTTTGAACCACAAATTGACCATATCCTTTCCAAGATTAACTGGTCTGATGATGATCGTGGTAAAAAGCGTCGGATAAATCTGGATCTTAACCTTTAATTTTCTTTTTAAGATGTAGAATTTCAGCTAACCAGGTACTGTTTTCTAACTCTTCTTCTATTTTTTTTAGACATTAGGGACAATGTCTCAATTAGGTTTGAGGGAGGGGAATAGTTGACTAGTATCTTGTTTTTATTTTTTCATTGTGTTGTTTTTATTTGATTTTTAGTCAAAAATTTTCAAAAAAAAATTCAAAAACAATTTAAACAAATAAAAAAATATTTTGTGTTTTTAATTTGACTAACCAGGTGGAATGGTGTTTGAGATAGCTGAGTAAGGAATTTCCACTCCTGAGACTTATCTCAACTTATTTTGTAACAAGTTAATTTTTGTTTATTTCCTTTTGAATTATTTAATTTGTGAATTCTCCATAATACTCACTAAAATTGATCTTCATATGCTCAGTTGACAAGTATTATCAATATGCATGGTAACATACAACCATGAGTTGTAATTAAAAAGTTTGTAATATTCAGTGTTCTAGTTTAATTGGAGGAAGCATCTAAAAAAGCGATGGAATTTTTTTTTAAAATGTGTATATTAAAAAAATATGAGATCCGAGTAATTAAGTCTGAATGGGTGTTTTAACACATAGTGCCCTAAAACCAACTGGTTTAGGAGTCACTGGCCCAAAACTCACTATATTGATTGAAGATGTTATAAAAAAAAAAGATATTTGAAATCTGAGTAATTAAGTCTGTAAGGGTGTCTTACCACCTAGTGCCCTATAGCCAACTGGCTTGGGAGTCACTGACCTAAAGCTCGCTACATGGATTGAAGATATTGTAAATAAAAAAAATCAGAAAAAAATTCCATTGCTAAAAAAAGTGAGAATTCTGATATAACTTTAGGACAAAAATATTACTCTATTTTCAACTACACTTATGAATATTATGGCACAATGAGCTGATTAATACTTTATTGGTTGAGTATATGGAGAATGACAAAAATAATCGGAGAATTTACTTATTTAGTAATTTAGAAAGAAAGAAAACAACTATTAACTTGGATAAAAAGTTTCACTTGTTTAGTCACTAACTTGTTATTCTCTTTTCCTTTGTCTTTTTGCTTTTGTGTGCACGAGACTACAACTCGTCCACTATGGACACCTAGAGGTTTAAAGGCTTGTTGCATACGCTAAATACAACAGTGATCCCTACGAAAGTGGCTTAATTTAATTTTTATTGTTTATTGCATTTTATTTTATTTTTTTGCTCGAGGACTAGCAAAATGTTAAGTTTGGGGGTGTGATGAGCGGAAAATATAACAATATTTACCGCCTATTTTACTTAATATTTTGTATAGTTTCTCGAGTTTTATGAATGTTTTGGTGTGTTTTAGTTTATTTTGCAGATAAAATAAAATCGGGACTTAATGGAATCAATTAGGACGAAATGTGGAACAAATAAGGGCAAAAACTGGACTTGACATTTTGATTTTGGAGGTTGGAAACTTGAAATGGCGTTCTAACGAAGTACAATTTCGAAATTTCAGCTTTGCGCAATTGTCATATTTTGGCCATAATGTTTTATTCCGATATCGGATTTTTTTATCGGATTTTTTTTTATTTTAATAATTTATTATTTTAATTTTATAATTTCATAATAAAAACATTAATTGTATATATTAGATATCACATATATTTTTTATTTTAATAAAAGATTATACTATATCTTCTTATTATAATAAAAAATTTATTTGTAGAGATTAAGTTTCATGTGACGCGATGAGAAATTTAAAAATATTTAATATATATATATTCTTTGCCGATTATATGTGATTTTATTCAAAAATTAATCAGATATTATAATATATTTTCTTGTTATAATAGAGTTCTTATTTAATAGATTTATTAATTTAACTTTATAATTTAATACTGTTTATTAATTGTAATAGGAAAGTATAATATGGTTTCTTATTACAATACAATTCTTAGTAAATTATAATAAATATTTTTATTGTTATATATTTTTTATTTAATACAAAATTAATTGTAAAGATATTTTAATTTTATAATTTAATAAAAAAAATTAAGTGTAGAGGTTAATTGTAAAGATTAAGTGTTACGTATGTTTTTTTTTATTTTCATGAGAGATTATAATATGTTTTCTTATTATAATAGGTTTCTTTATTTTAATATTATAATTTACTAATAATAAATTAAAATATTAATTATTAATTAAATTAATAGGTTTCTTACTTTAATAGAAAATTATGTTTTTATATTATAATAGGTTTCTATAAGTTAATAATTTATTATTTTATTTTATAATAAAAAGTAATAGATATATTTTAAATATAAAATATTAATTGTAGAGATTAGTGTAGGCATTGCATTTTTGCATAAGTCCCGATGATGAGCCTCGTACGGAGGCACTACCCTTTAAGTTGCGGAAGTCGCAGGAAACGGACGGCAGAAGGGAAATTCAGAAATCAATACCTTGTTGGACTCAATTCGTTTGCTTAGCTTCGAGTTTGCTCGTTGAACCTCTGTTTTAGAACTTATCCTTGGCCCAAAACCCCCGCAATCCATACCAAGCCCACCAAAAAACCAACCACACGCTCAAACCATCTAATTCACGCCCAAATCCTCCCAAAAATATTCAAACACATTAAACACACGTTAAAATCTAAATAAATCACCTTCCCGAATTAAAGAAATAAAAAACAAATCACCTTCCCAATTTAGAAGATTCAAATCAAATCTCATCAATCACCTTCCTAATTAAATTAAATCACATGCCTAAACTAATACAATCCCCTCCCTAAATTAGATAGATTTTTCCTTATGACACACTAATTAGAGATATCTCCATAATTACACAATATCCTTTCCCTTCCCGTACAAGGATAACCTCAACCCTCTCCTATAAAAAAGATAATAACCCAACTCTTTTTCCCCTAGCTCATTCACGCCCCTCCTCTCTCTCTCCCTAGTAATCACGCCAAACACAACAAGAAATTACCCCTCTTTCTCGGCAAAATCACATGCCCTAGAAACTCTTCCCTCTCATACGCACAACACTCAAACCATGCACGTGGAGCACACAAAATAACCCTTCAACGTGACCAGTTCTCCACTAAAACCAATTTTCCACACTGTCACCGAACAAATAATACACGCAAAAGACAAAACAATAAACCCTAGCAACTAGCAGCCCACACTTCACCAACCTAAAACGCACACAACCCTCACCCGGAAAAAACAACCAACCGACTAAATTGCCCCCCTTCATGCAGACCACGTGAAGACCTTCAGCTCACGTTACCAGCCCCTCGCATTCACAAAACGCACAAGCCGAATCAAACCTACATAAGCACACGCTCAGCCCCCTCTCATCAAACACAAAAAATAGTCCCTGAAATATAAAGAAATAGTCCAGAAAACTCCCCCTAAATCACCACCAAAACTGCCCAGAAAACTACCCCAAACCACCGAAAATACTGTCCAGAAAACTGTCCTAATTACCAAAAAACAGTGGCAAAAAACAGCAGCAAAGACAGAGAAAATAGCAGCCCAAAACAGTGAAGCAACGAAGGAAAACGTTGAACCAATGGATCGGAAAAGTTACGGAGCACCAACCCTTCCGACAACCGCGTAACGCACTTCCAAGAGGCGACTTAAGAGGTTAAACCTGAGGGCACCCTTTTTATTTATTCCCGTTCTCTTATTTATTATTATTTCTTCGCATGCATATTATGGATTCATGTGTGTTGTGGCCATGGGATGAATGATTTTGTCTCGTGGTATATCGGATGGAAAGCTGGACGTAAATTCCGTAGCCGAATCCGAATGGACGGTAGTGCGGTCTGAACTCGGGATACAATTCCACGTACCACTTGAGAAACGCACATATTTTGTTTTATCCAATCTTGCGTTTATTCGTTGTTTATTCGAAATAATATGTTCCTTTATGCATGCTTAGGTTGTTTAGCATATTATTTTTATGCATGATTTAGTTGTTTAGCATATTATTTTCAAGCATGAATTAGTTATTTCCTTCGTATTAGGAACTTAATTATGTCTCTTCTATGTTTATGTTTAGATTATTATTTATCTATATCACCATGTTTATCGATTTAATGCGTTCATGAGATCATGTGCTTGCCGTTATTTTGACTTACTTTCATGCATGCAAACTTAGATATAGGTTAGATTCAAACTTAGATATAGGTTGTATGCGAACTTAGATGTAAGTTATTCTTGCGTAGACTCGGTTATATTATTACAAAAATCCGTTCATTACAAGTGGCATAAGTAAGGGACCATTTCGAACCCAATGGTTTGAAGTCTTCCCTTGCGAGGGGTGAGTGCGGCCTTAAATCATTTTCCCAGCGACTCCATTATTCTCCGGTTTAGTCCTCCGCGGTCTACTTCGTACTCCCAACTAGGCCACGAGCCTAGAACAGCGTCGTCAATTTCTGTGTCCTACAGTCTGGCGACTCCACTGGGGATAGAGAATCGGCCCCGAAATAATGTCTTGTAATGTTTGTGATTTGTGGTTTAGTTAGCCGTGTCTACCGTTCGTTGAAGGGGTTTAATCAAAGGCATTATTAGAGTTAGGTAATGGTTTGGTGTCTTCCTTCATTCACTACCTTTCTATAGTCGAAGGGAAAAGCTGTGAAGGCACCTAGATAATCATTTACTCGAAGCTTACTGTGATGGACTAATTTGGATGACTTGTTGTTTATTCATGTCACCAAGGCGATAAGAGCTTAAGAGGTTTGGTTTTTTAAGAGAGTTCGCTCCACCCTCCCTCTGGGGAATCTTCAATAGGAAATCCATTTGACAGTCAGTCATGCACCATAACTCGTTGGCACGTACCTTAAAGTATAAAAAAGGTGCGCTCACTTGGTCGCTCGAACCCTCGAGTGGGGAGTCCTAGTTGTGGGTAATCCTTCGCCAGCGGGAGCCTTTGTCTATACCCCCATAAACCCACATGTGAACTGTAGTTGTAGGACTGAAAGAAAACACCCATTTATGTTTAAGTTTGGGACCATCATCATTTGGGTTCAGTTGGACCTTTTGTCATGAGTTATGGGCTTGTTGGGCCATTTAAACTGGGACGGATTCATGCCTTATGACAATTGGGCCAAAAGCTTCTAAAATACAAATGGGCCATTTTATGTTTAGGCCCATCATCATTTGAAGTTGTTTAGCCATGTTATCGCAAAAGTGTAAACCTGTTGGGCCTTTTCAACTGGGACAAGTTTACACCACGCAATAGTATGGTTGAATGTTTTGGAATGATAATGGGCCGACTTATATATTCCATGCATTGCATGCATACATGCTAACATGCGGTTTTAAAAGACACCATAGATACCCGTTGGGTTAGGGAAGATGGAAGACTCGTCAAAAGGCCGTTAGCAACATGAGAAAATCAGTTAACGAGGGATCTCGTATGGACCAACTGGAAACTAGTCTTACCAAGGTTACCGAGTAGTTGCAAGCTTTGACCACCGCTGTGGCCAATATGGTTGTGCCTCATGCTGGGGAGGCTCTGAGAATAAGAGGCGAGAGGAACCTCCGAACAGGTTGAGGGATGATATCCCTATTTTTGATGATGACATGGCTGAGTATGCCGCGGGCTGAATTGGCAGAAACTCCGAGATCAGGTAGAGTCAGTGACCCGCAAGATGAGGGGTAAGCATGAAGATTTGCTGGACTATGAGGCGATGAATTTTGAGGAGCAGTTGCCAGCTCAGTTCAAGATGCCTTACATAGCCAAGTTCAACGTGTTGGGTTTCTACGGTCCCGAGGATCGTTTTAAAGCGATGAACATACATGTGAATACAGCAAGGAAGTTGCGGAATACATACATTGAGCGGTTGAGCGATGCGAAGAACAATAAAAACTCTTTAAGCCCTTTGAAGCTCACGGTTTTGCTGCTATTTTTGTCCTCCAAGATTTCGGCAATGGTGATCCCTCCAAGCTCAAAGCTTTGTGTGATTCCATGCTCACAAGTGCGGTTCCCTATCACCTTCGCAAGACTCAAAAGTGTGCTAGTACTTAGAATTTTTTGCCACAAAAATTCCTTAGCTTCTCATTGGCTCACGGTGAAACCAGTGAAGGAAGAAGAAATTCTGCCCCTTGGGCGTGAAGATGGAGAGAAGAAAGAGAGAGGAGAGTTGTGTGTTAAGTGTTGGTGGTTGGGAAAAATTGTGTATCTAATACACTTCTTGAATTTCAAATCAAAAATCATTTTCTTATTTTGCTTTCCAAAAGTCAAATGCAATAAAGCCTTAACCACCTCCATCAACTATTCACATCACAATGACAAGTTGTCATGTCACTCAAAGTGACTAGACATCACATCAATCGATTGACTAGTGATTTGACGCTTGATGTGACTTGTGGGTCGTGCTTTAAATTCGCAATGCGAGTGCGCCCGCAAACACTCCCGGGCTCGGGTTCGCTAATTCTAATTAACGAATTTTCCGTTGCGACGTAATTAAATAATTATGCCTAGCAAAATTATTATTCACATCGCTAACGAATTAATTCTAAATTAAATCGTTTGCCCGATTTAAAATCTAATTTTAATTCCGCGTCGAAATCCTATTTCGTTTAATATATCGAATATATTATTTTATCGATTAATTCCAAATTTATCATTTTTCTCTCTTTAAATAATATTTATATCCAGATAAAATATCTCCGTAATTAATCCCAGATTAATTTTCTCTCTCATCTAATAATCTCAGATTAATAAAGTGCGATTCATACGTCATCGGTGAATCTTCGGGAAGCGACCCATGAGATCCCCGGATATGTTGGCAGTAAATCCGGTCGTCGGACTATCCGAACACGTACGTACCTAGTACTACGTTTGTACCGGTTTACAAGACAAGGTTGGCTTCTAGCAAAGCGACATGCCTACCCAATTCTCCAGAAATATCCTGACATAAATATACGATCTATATCAGGCGTAGTATACGTAGTATTGCGTATTTCGATCCAGTATCGGATGTCACGTGCAAGGGCTGGGGCTGGAAATGTGTCTGCCCCGTACGAAGCACATATCGGATCTCTGGAAACTAGTCTCTATAATTGGATAAACATGACCTAGTCATAATATCCCGATAGCTGCAGCATATAAGTGAACCAGTTCCGTATCCTACGTGACCATCATCTCCACTATGACTGGAGTGATACGTCTATCTGGACATCACACCCACACACTACGATTCTCAATATACCCAGCAGAGGCTTACACAGAACCTGTTAAAGCCCTGGACGACCTAAAACCAAAGTATATTGATTGTTGCAAGTATTAGCGGTGCAAGTCTCAGGTTAACACCAAATACACCTACCCTGATTCGGACTTCCATAGACACATAGTCATACTACCAATGGAATTCCGAGGGGTCTATCCAGAGCGAAGCTATTTTCCATACCATCGGTAAAACACAATCTCCTACTACACTTAATGAGTATCATATACCCAAATATATGAGAATTATGCCGTTATGCCCTCACAACGTGCACAAGTGTAATACTAGTCTTTTCCGCATTATTGATGTCCAATCTCGGTAATACTCTGACTAGGGATATTTAATGATTAAACCTTCGTGGATTGATACTGTCTCATATCATCTCAATCCAGGAACTAATCATAAGGACCTCTATCATTTATACATCTTGGTAATCTAATTACAAATGATAAGAGAGCGATTTCCTTTGTCACATAGTTATTTGTACAACAACACCATGATCTGTACAAATAGTGACGCTATGGGTCATAACTGTCCAACAATCTCCCACTTGGCCTATGGCCAGAAACTCGAGTGTCCCACACCCGAACTATGTACGGTTCGCTCAAACTTCTGCTGAGGAAAGGCTTTCGTCAGCGGATTTGCATGATTATCATCTGATGCGATTTATACGATCATCACATCGCCACGATGTATGATCCGAACGAATCAGATGAATAGTCAAAGTATTTATCTGGATCGTTGATGAGACCATTAATTCTTTAGCCTGCGCTGTAGCCTAGCTCAGCTACTAACAGAACTATATCTAATCTAATTAGATGTGTTATCGACCCAAATGGCTTCTATTACTGCCTTAGCTGCAGCAATAATCCACTTTTGTTGTTTATGCTGTAACAGTATCTTGCTTGGAAGATTTCCAGCTCACTGTTCCATTATTCAAACTTTATAGTACCGTTGTTACGACTTATAGTCGTTTTATTGGTTAGGAAACTTGCAACGGTGAACCCAGTCACTTCAAGTTCTCATTCTTCATAGATTAAGACAGCATCCTTAGTTCCTCTAAGATACTAAAGGATTTTCTTAACATCAATCCAATGACTATCACTTGGATTGGCCCGATTGTGAATCCATATGCTCAAAGCGTATGAGACACTAGGTCGCGTACATTTTTCAATGTACGAGTTCTCAGAGAGTATTAACCACTCTAAATCTATCCCAATAGATCTTTATTCTAGAATAAAGGTTGTTTCTCCCAAGAATTCTACGAAGAATTTTCTCGAAATCCAAGCTTTCACCGATTGTATTATGGGAATATCATTTCCAAGAAATGATATATCATCATTACATAGGACATTCACTGTCAGTGCTCTCCCATTAACCCCTTTTATATATACAAGAATCATTTTCGTTTTGAATTAAATCATACACCATTATGATTACATCAAAACGATAATTCCAAGAACGCTATGCTTGCTTCAATCCATCCATGGATCGAATAACCTGCAAACCTTGTTTGCTAGTTTTGGTACGAAAAAACCGTCAGGATGTTGTAAACATCCTCCAAAAGGTTTCTGTTAATGAAAGAGGTTTTGCCATTCAGCTGCCATATTTCATGAATGAAACATGCAGCATTAGCAAGCATTATCCAAATGGATTTAACATGGCAATATGTAAAAGGTTTCATCGTAATCGACACAATGTTGATAATGATACATCATCGCTACAAGCCTAGGTTAGTACATTGGTATGTTGCCTTCCATGTATGTCTTCCTTGAAGACTTAATAGTACTAATAGGCACAATGCCTTGCGGTACATCAACTAGTATCCAAACTAAGTTGTTATACATGGAATCTATTTCGGACTTCATGGCACTTTGCCATAATAGGGAGTCGATACCTTGTATCACTTCCTCATACGTAGTCAGTTCGTATTCCTCAATATGATTGACATCCTTTCAAGGTGAGATCATAAACCCATAGCTCCCAGGTTATTTTCTGACTCTCTCCGACTTACGCGGTTCTTGTGTATTCGAAGATTACTGGTATAGTTTCATCCTTGATGAACTATTTATGTTCCATTAAGGAATCAGTGCCTGGAATAATATTACTCCAATTTTCATCGAGTTTTACTATCCTCCCATTTACCACTGCATATAGGTATTCCTCTTAGGAAAATCCATGGCGAGCAACAATTACATTGTTCTCTTGTGAGATGTTTAAGTGCTATACTTTGGTTTCCCTAGGATAACCCACAATTAGACACTTATCCGATTTGGGTTCTAGTTTGGTATCATCCAAACATATGCCTAGCATTCCCAAATCTTCAAGAATGAGAAACCCGATTTCTTTCCTGTTCATATCTAATATGAAGTCTGTCGAACAGATTTTTATGGAACCTTATTCTAAATAAGTCTTGTACTGTTTATGCGTATCCGTTGAAGGAAATGGTAGCTCAGAGCGACTCATGATTAACCTTATCATGTCCAATAAAATTCGATTATCCGTTCAGACAAACCGTCAAATTGACGTGTTCCGGGAGGAGTCCTCATTGAAAGAATACTATACTCTTTCAAGTATTTGAGAAACTTATTGCTTAAGTATTTTCATCATGGTCTAACCGTGATGGTTTTATACTTTAGCCGATCTGTTTGTCTACTTCGTGTCGAAACTCTAAAAGTTTCAGATTTGTGTTTCATAAGAAACACATAACCATAACGCGATGCCACATCCGTAAAGGTCACGAAATATTCATATCCACCTCTAGCCTAGCTAGATATGGGCCCACCTACGTCACTATGAACGAGGACTAACAGATCGGTGGCATTCGCACTTTTACCAAGTAAAGGTGTTTTAGGCTCTTTGCCCAATAAACTAGATTCGTAGACATTATTTGAATGGAATCAAATTTGTCCTAGTACCCACTCTTCGAAAGTGTGGATATACGAGTCTTGTTTAATTGTGTCCCAGACAACAATGCCACTCATAAGTCTCAACTGATTTACTCAGTTCGAGCTATTTGTTTGTCATGTTATATGTTCGAGATTTATTTATATTCAAAATATAAATATGCAACGGATTATACTCTGATATGGAGATAATGTTTCTAGTTAAACTAGTTACATTGTAACAGTTTCCAAATTTAAGTACACACCCGAAGGGTAGTTCCTAAACTTAGGTTTCTACGGTTAAAACAGCGACAATTGTCCCATTTCCGATTCGCAGATTAATCTCAACTGAAGTCAGTATCCCGCAAATAGCAGATCTGCACACTAGTGCATATTTATGTACCACATATAGTATCTAAAATACAATTTTAATACTAGCAGTGAACATCTTTATGACAAACATATTTGAAGTCGAAGCCTTTCACCGTCTTCACTTCCTTCATGTCTGCCTTGTCCAAACGGCAGTCACGCTTCCGCAATCCCGTTTGCTACATTTTTAGGTAGACATTTTGGAGATATGTCCTTTATCTTTCCAGAAGATTATAATGACTTTGCCTTTGCTCTTTTCCACACCCTAGAAGCCTTTGGCCAAGCCTTGGCCTTCCGGAATGTCGAAGTAAGATGCGCCTTGCGCTTCTCGCCTTATTGCAAACTTTGGCTTTATCTCCTTGAGAATAGCCATTAACTCTCCAAGAGTTTACTATTGCAATTTATACTTCTAAGATCTAAAATAGATCTATGAAGATCCTTCAATTTCAATATCATATTGTAAGGATCTAATCTTATTTCTGATTAAGAAATTAAGGAGTTTATTTGGCAAGCTTATTGGATTAAGCACTTAAGTTATCATCACATGAATCTTCCAAAGATCATGCTCTACTATTTGCTTAACTCCGGGCTTAGGCCTAATATGTTATTTTATCAAATAAAGTAACTTATTAGTTTCCAGGACCATCCTGAAATTTTATTTCCAATTTGAAAATTAAAGTCGTTTAAATACATTTTCAACCAGGATTATGTTTTAAACACTAATCTTTCAATTATCTTGATTCTAATAGTCCAACTATTTAATCAACGATTTCGGTACTATTTATTATAATGATTACTATAGTCCAACTATTTAATCAACTATAATTTAATAGGTTAAATTCAATTATATTGATTAATATAATCCAATTATAAGATCAACTGTAATTAAATTGTTAATTCAAATATATTGATTACTATAATCCAATTATATAATCAACTATAAATGAAATAGTTTGAATACAGTCCAACTGTTTTATTAAAACGACGATTAAATATTAGTCCAACTAATATTTAATTATATGACGAAAAATTTGATAAAAGCGCGTATGGCAAGTAATTAAACGAATATTGCAAATTTAATACTTGCCTCCCACTATTTTTCGGCGAGCCTCTAACCCTCTGTTGAGTACTCGGGAAACCTTGTTTCCTAGTGGGCTATGATCCCGTTAAATATCACACAATCTTGACTTTGGCCAACATATTGTATGATAATTAACTAGGTAGATCTCTAAGATCAATTGGATCCCATCCAATTCCTATATCCAGTAGGGGACATCCAAGTTCGAAACATATATCTTATATATGCCAATATATCCTATAAATTGCCTAACCGTTTTTCTCTGAAACAACTAAGCATTGGCTTTGGCACAACAAACTTAGTGATCCAAGTTAAGCGTGACCCATTGACCTTGGAAAGCTTCGTAATCAATGTCGATGGACAAGAAGTGATCTTGACTTTGGCCAACAAATCACAACTTGGACAAGACACCGATATGGAACAAAGCCTTCGTGATTCAAACACATCCTCGACTGACAAAGGCCTTGACTTTGGCCAACAAACCAATGCCAGTCTTGGATCTTGAGTAAGAATCACTCAATGGAAGGAAAAACGCTTAATATTATGTGAGGGTTTTTCGCGTGCAAATTGGCAACCAATTTATTATCTTTGTTAAGGTCTCATCATCATACACCCTTAAACATGCATTCTAAACACATAATAAGACGCATATAAATAAAATAATAATGTTATGCGGATGGATACTTAACACATTGTTCCTAGAACAAATCTCTCTCTTTTCTCTCTCCCGCTAGCACAAGTATTACTTCTACCTGTTACATAACACTTCTAAAGAAACCTCATTTACATTGAGGGGAATAGGTGAGAAGAGAAATACATAGAGTCAAAGAGGTAATAGGTTGGACACGCAGGTCCAATTAATAAATTCTAAATTTATTACAGCAATTTCCAAAATTGCCCCACCCATCTAATATCCATCCGATATACATTATTCATGCACCGCAACCATGTATTCACACAAGCATGTTATCAATCAATCTAATCCAATTAATTAATCTGAATATTAATGACCATCCAATGTTCAAACAACGATTTGATTTTGCGCGAGTCAAACTTGTTTTGCGAATAAGTACTCAAAGTACGAATTCTTGAATTAAATTAAACTATAACATTAAATCCAATTTAATTTGCATTTAATACTAATTCATCTATTTAATTCCAAATTAAATATTACACTTTATTAACGAACCTTTACGACTTAGATTCTGATCTAATCGTTACGGGTCTCAAAGCCCGATTAACATCCAATGTTAATTTAATTTAAAGTCCAATGGGCTTTTAATTAATTTCTTAAGGCATGAACTTTTGGTCAACATGGGTCAAACCCAATTACCAAAGCCCATTTAAGGAATCACCCTTATATGCCTAGAAACCAATTTAGGCCCATTAGGCCCAATTAAAGTTAAAGGTCCATGAGTCATAATGGACTTTATGGATGTGGTTTTGGGCCCAATTGGATCCAACCAATTTAGCCTAAACCCATCTTGGTACAACCAAGTCCATTAAGCCCAATAACAACTTTTCAAGCCCAAATCCAATTTTAGCCCAACATAATTAAATTCCAAAATTCCAATTTCACAATTTAATTACTCAAAGTGTAATTCTATAATTAATCACCCAAATTAACATTTCTAAAACATCAATTTACACAATTAATTATGCTCCTCAACATTAAAACATGTCCAACACATTTTAAACAAAAATCAAACCCATTTTCCATGCTAGTAAGCTCTCGGCAATTTGGGGATTTTAATGTCCAATTTGGTTTCAATCCAATTAAATTACAAATCACATTACCCAATCATTTCAAGTCATCCAATGATCAACGAAACAAGAAATACCAAGACTTAGGGCACTATAAACCATTCGGCCAAGCCAATTATTTTGGGGAAAATTTGTCCAATTCAAAATTCATCAAATCGACAATGCATAACACAATGTTATCATAATTTAAGCATACTCAAACATCCAATTTCACTCAAACATGCTCAAATCAATTTTGCCTAATTTTAGCCCTAAATTCAAATTTCATGCTTTAACCTGGCTCTGATACCATTGTTGGGTTTCTACGGTCTTGAGGATCGATTTATAGCGATGAAACATACATGTGAATACAACAAGGAAGTTGCGGAATACTTACATTGAGTGGTTGAGCGATGCGACGAACAACAAAAACTCTTTAAGCCCTTTGAAGCTCACGGTTTTGATGCTGTTTTTGTCCTCCAAGAATTTGGCAATGGTGATCCCTCCAAGCTCCAAGCTTTGTGTGATTCCATGCTCACAAGTGTGGTTCCCTATCACCTTCACAAGACTCAAAAGTGTGCTAGTACTTAGGAATTTTTTGCCACAAAATTCCTTAGTTTCTCATTGGCTCACGGTGAAACCAGTGAAGGAAGAAGAAATTATGCCCCTTAGGCGTGAAGATGGAGAGAAGAAAGAGAGAGGAGAGTTGTGTGTTAAGTGTTGGTGGTTGGGAAAAATTATGTATCTTAGACACTTCTTGAATTTCAAAAATTCATTTTTCTTATTTTGCTTTCCCAAAGTCAAATGCAATAAAGCCTCAACCACCTCCATCAACTATTCACATCACAATGACAAGTTGTCATGTCACTCAAAGTGACTAGACAGCACATCAATCGATTGACTAGTGATTTGACGCTTGATGTGACTTGTGGGCCGCGCTTTAAATTCGCAATGCGAGTGCGCCCGCAAACACTCCCGGGCTCGGGTTCACTAATTCCAAATTAACAAATTTTCCGTGGCGACGGAATTAAATAATTATGCCTAGCAAAATTACTATTCACGTCGCTAACGAATTAATTCTAAATTAACTCGTTTGCCCGAATTAAAATCTAATTTTAATTCTGAGTTGAAATCCAATTTCGTTTAATATATCGAATATATTAATTTATCAATTAATTCCAAATTAATCTTTTTTCTCTCTTTAATAATATTTTATCCCAGATAAAATATCTCCGTAATTAATCCCATATTAATTTTCTCTCTCATCTAATTAATCCCAGATTAATAAAGTGCGAGTCATACGTCATCAATGAATCTTCGGGAAGCGACCCATGAGATCCCCGGATATGTTGGCAGTAAATCCGGTCGTCGGACTATCCGAACACGTACGTACCTAGTACTACTTTTGTACCGATTTACAAGACAAGGTTGGCTTCTAGCAAAGCGCCATGCCTACCCAATTCTCCAGAAATATCCTTACAGGAATATACGATCTATATCAGGCGTAGTATACGTAGTATTGCATATTTCGATCCAGTATCGGATGTCACGTGCAAGGCCTGGGGCTGGAAATATGTCTGCCCCATACGAAGCACATATCGGATCTCTGGAAACTAGTCTCTATAATCGGATAAACATGACCTAGTCATAATATCTCGATAGCTGCAGTATATAAGAGAACCAGTTCCGTATCCTACGTGACCATCATCTCCACTATGACTGGAGCGATACTTCCATCTGGACATCACACCCAGCACACTACGATTCTCAATATACCCAGCAGAGGCGTACACAGAACATGTTAAAGCCCTGGACGACCTAAAACCAAAGTATATTGATTGTCACAAGTATTAGCGGTGCAAGTCTCAGGTTAAGACCAAATACACCTACCTTGATTCAGACTTCCATAGACACATAGTCATACTACCAATGGAATTCCGAGGGGTCTATCCAGAGCGAAGCTGTTTTCCGTACCATCGGTAAAACACAACCTCCTACTACACTTTCATGAGTATCCTAGACCCAAATATATGAGAATTATACCGTTATGCCCTCACAACGCGCACAAGTGTAATACTAGTCTTTTCCGCATTATCGATGTCCAATCTCGATGATACTCTGACTATGGATATTTAATGATTAAACCTTTTGTGGATTGATACTGTCTTATATCATCTCAATCCAGGAACTAATCATAAGGACCTCATATCATTTATACATCTTGGTAATCTAATTACAAATGATAAGAGAGTAATTTCCTTTGTCACATAGTTAATTTGTACAACAACACCATGATCTGTACAAATAGTGACACTATGGGTCATAACTTTCCAACACAACGGAAATGGGGATCCGAGGGTCCATCTCCGACAGTATGTTTCTGTGATGAGTTTAGTGGGTCTGTCGAAGCGTCAGGTTCAGAAGATGTTCGAGGTGTCACTTAAAGGGGCACCCGTAGTATGGTACCATGGCCTGGAGAGGAAGGTCAAAGACGATTGGAGGGTATTGGCAGAGGCCCTTCTGAATCAGTATGTCACGGATTTGGAGATCGACTTCTCGCTTCGTGACTTGGAAGAAGTACACGCCGAAGTATGTGGACCGCACATGAATGAATTGAACTTGTTCCGCAAGATAGTGAGACAAGGTTTTTACTGGTCGACCATGGAAGCTGACTGTGCGAAGCTGGTAAAGCATTGTCACGATTGTCAAGCGCACGGTAACTTGAACCATTTGCCGCACACAGAGTTGCATGGACTATCAGAGCCGTGGCCTTTCTCAACATGGGGAATTGACATGATCGGGGAAATTCGACCACACGCATAGAATGGACATCGCTTCATAGTAGTGGCACTAGACTGCTTTTCAAAATGGGTGGAAGTCGAGTCGTTTCGCAATGTTACAGCAAAGAAGATGGCGAAGTTCATAGCCCGGAACCTCATTTGTCGATACGGAATGCCATATCACGTAGTAACGGACAACGGAGTCCAGTTTCAAGGAGAAACGAAGGCAATGCTACAGAGGTACGGGATAGTGTTAGGGTTGGTGCTCGGAGTGCCAATCCGGATCATATTTATGTTCCATTCATAAATATGAGCA
This sequence comes from Zanthoxylum bungeanum, assembly GCA_019454045.1. Lineage (NCBI taxonomy): Eukaryota > Viridiplantae > Streptophyta > Magnoliopsida > Sapindales > Rutaceae > Zanthoxylum > Zanthoxylum bungeanum. The sequence continues at coordinate 22,784 of SKCR01007305.1, forward strand.
ATTATATTTTCCATAATATTACTAATTTAACGGTAGCAGCCTTGTCTTTTATACATTTATTCAATCTAATTACGATTAGATATCTGATTACGATTAGATCGAAACTAAATCTGATTCAGTGATACGTGTATATTAGACAAAGACTCTAGGATTTACAATATAGTGTGAAGTTACAACGTAATTTGTAATTGACAATGGGAAGCGTAGTATAAGATGTATATCCTTAAATAATTTTCCTGGTCAAGATTTACTAACACGGGTCGGTTAGTGAAATCCATTGAGACCAGTACATGTCGTATATCGTGACTTGGTCCGATGGTTTATCCCAGTGAACCATGAGTCTCGGGAGACTCGTATAGACATGTAGGTGTTTATTTGATAAGACACTGAACGACTCACTGAAGGTTTCCTAATAGATGGTACACCAACGTCAATAGGAACCTTCTCGAGTTGAGCGAGCATAGTGGTCCTTCGACTTGAGATACCACGGTGGGATATATGAGTTATCCTCCACACTTTGATGGCAGTCACGTCAACAATCTATTCATGATCAGACCTCCGCCTGTTCGTTGGGTGTGGACTAATGCTCATGATATCCAGTGCGTATCAAGACATGATCCGTCAGTTCTGTGTACAGGGCATAGGTATCCAGCACGTGTTTACGATCTAGTAAATCCATGGCCGTGGTATAACGTCAGAGTGTTATTTAGAGATTGTAAAATTGAAAGTCGACTGTATTATACCGAACGGGTTTGACGTTTTCATCTATACCCCATGTATAATATGAATAGCAGTGACGGATGGATTATACGTATGCAGTGACCTCGAATTGTATAGTTTAGCGAAATTATCTGTGGTCGTCATAATCCATGAGTGGGTGGATTATGGACACGAAATTGGATTTCGTGACAGATAACCTAAACTTAGAGAGTCCCACAATATGAAGTGTACTCGTTGAGAACTTGGGCAACTCGATATGAATAATACAGATTATTCATAATACTTCACCGAATTAAAAAAGTTAATTCGGATCGTTTAATCGGTTAAACGATAACACATGCTATTAGGGGATTTTGTCCGCTAATAATTATTGTGTATTTGTATTTGATACATAATTCGATTAGATACACATTAATTATTCGTCAAATGAGATTTTGACACATGCCATGAATATATGTATTTATAATTTAATGTAAATAAAATACATGTATTTGTGTAAATTAATTGTTTAATTATTTAATAGTTAAATAATTAAATAATTGACTTTTCAAACCTATCCATTAATCATTAATTGAATGACAAATGGTGAGTTTTAATTGGATCACATGGCATAAAATTAATTACACTTTATTTGTCCAATTTTGATTGGTTAATATAAAGTAAAATTAGTTTTAATTTGATTAAAAAAATTGAAAGGACAATAATGCCCTCCAACCCATTTCGTTTTTTTTGCACCCGAAAATTTGTTTTCTCTTTCTTCTTAAGTCCCCCATGGCTGAGAACCTCAAAATAAAAGGGTGAAAAATGGGTTTCACTTTTTCTTGATGTTTCAAGCATAAACAAAGAAGAAAATCAAGAAAAATGGCAAATGAATTAGGAGATTTAAGGTATTTCTTCAAATCCTAAGCTTTAGAAATTTGTTTCATGTTTTATTGGTAATTATTTGAGATCTAGGGTTTCTTCTTTGTTGCTAAATTGGGGCTTTTGGTTGTATTGGTTGGAATTAGAAGTAGTAAGCATGTGTGAAGTAGATTGGATGGAAATTAGTTTAATTTATTTCCAATTTAATCAATTTATTGTTGGACAATAAAGTTTCCATTCTAGAGTTATTAATCCACTCTTTGATAGCCTATAATTTTTCTAGAGTTGTTCATATGTGGTGGGACTCATTTGGTGATGGATTAATTAGATTAATCTTTGTAAAAATTGGATTAAAGTATGATTTTTGGGCCAATTTCGTTTACTGCTCAGACCTGGAAACGTTTCTATTTTAGGGATGAAATTGTGGTCTTTTTAATGTTTTGGATGTGTTTTGGGAGTTGGCACAATTGCCGGAAAGTGTTTCCGACTTGAAATAAGCGAAAACGGCCAAAAACGGCGTTACCGGGTGGATTTTGAGCCAACCGGGTGACGGCTGTCCAAACCGTGAGTCTGTCACAGTTTAGGCAGCCCATGAACTGACCCGACACTATTGGAGCTGACCTGGGTAGTTTCCATAAGTGTCGGGTAGTCGGTTCGGTCAAAAACACATTTTAGGCAATTTTGCGGAAAAACAGTTTTCGTAAAAGTTTCGCAAGTTTTCAACCTCTTTATGTTAATATTTGATATTAAATAAATAGGTTTAGGTGAAATAAGAATAAATTATTCATATTAGATATTGAATAATTTATTTGGTATTTTGAAAAAGTTTTAAAATACGATTTCACTCGAACCCGCGCTTCCGCTGCGCCCAATACCCAAAACCCCAACAGATAGGACATCACAAGTCGTCACCTTACAGACTGCAAGAAAATGGGGCAGTCGAGGCAGCCAATAAGACAATAAAGAAGATGTTAGCCAAAATGACGGAGAACTACAAAGATTGGGCTGATAAGCTGCCGTACGCCCTGTGGGGTACAGAACTTCTATGAGAACAACGACGGGAGCCGCACCTTACTCTTTGGTCTACGGAATGGAAGCAGTACTGCTAGTGGAAGTTGAGATACAGTCTATACAGGTATTAGCAGAAGTAGAGTTACCTGAGCAAGAATAGGCCTCGCAGAGATTTGAACAGTTAGCACTGCTGGATGAGAAGAGAATGAAGTCTTTATGTCATATGCAGTTATACCAGAAGAGCTTGGCTCGAGCGTTCAACAAGAAGGTGCGTCCTACCAAGATCAGAAAGGGTGATCTGGTGCTTAAGCAGTCGAAGCCGTCGACGACAGACCCGAGAGGAAAGTTCACACCCAACTAGGAAGGACCCTACATAGTCCAGGAAGTAATGGGAAATGGGGCAGTAAGACTGTCTGATTTGGAAGGAAACGAGTTCACCGAGCCGATCAACGTGGATAGATTGAAGCAGTATTTTTCCTGAGGAAGAGAAGACCGAGCGATCACCAAGAGGACTGGCGGAAGACCTAACCCAACGGAATAGGAAATTCATTCATGCATGCATACACGTAATGTATTTGCATTCTTTTTTGTGTTTGTTCTGTTTTGTAATCACAGGTTTCAAAGAAGAAAAAGAGAAAGCGGCAAAGGCAAGCCAACCAAAAGCAGCAACAGTACAGTGTCATCGGTTTTAGGAATGAATCATGGGGCTGAGGCCCACATCAGTTTCAAGAATGAATCAGTATCAGTTTCGGGAAAGAATCCCAAGGTTGAGGCCCACATTAGTATCAGTCTCGGGAATGAATCCCAGTGGGCGAAACCCACATTATCAGCAGTTGAAAGGAAGAATTCCAGTGGAGTGAGTGCAAAAAAAAAATAGAGAGAAGTCCTTGATGGTTAGACATATGTCTGGTGATGACATTGTTTGCTATAGGGAGAAACCTTAGAAACGATAAGTACGAGATGTGCTCTCATCCAGTATTCTGAGTGGTTGATCTCGGCTAGACTCGCGAGCACTTGATTACGGGATCTTAGCAGTAGAATTTTGAGTAGTCGGTAAAATGACTAGTTGGAGAGATGGCGGATCAGTGAATGACCGTTTGCCTAGATTTCCATCATGGTTTACTTATGTTACGATATGTGATATGGTTGGAAACGAAAAAAAAATTCTCTGAAAAAAAAAAGGAAAAAAATAGGCCACCTATAACCGATAAGCATGAAGCTACCCATGGGCGAGTATTAGGACCACCATGAGGAGAAATACTACCTTAAATGGTAGGTGTGTCAAAAAAAAAGAGAAAAAGAAAAAGCAAAGAGAAAAAAGAAGTTCAAAATGAAAAGAAAAAAAAAGAAAGAGACGAAAAAAAAGAAGAAGAAAACCATATCATGTGAGTACGAGGAAGTAATCACAGAGTATGATCAAGACATCTAGGTTGGTTAGACCCACTGATCCAATTCTCCGAGACAAAATCATCGAGTTGGCTTACTTAGGGATTAAGCTGCGAAAGAACCTTGGCACACAAACACTGGGAGTCTAGTTCAGATCACTCATTCAGACAATTGGATTTAAGTGTATCAGGTACTTTGAAGGTTCTCTGGTTTCGACACGAAGCATCCTTGGAGGACGAAAATATGTTTGGCTATTGGGATTATCTCGTGAGAGGCAGTATAATGTGTTGGTATGTAACATCACATCAGGAGATCTACCTTGACCTAATGAAAGCAGCAAAGAACAGAAAGATGAACCGAGACTGGGGGCGACCAGTCTACCCTATCTCATATAACACGGTTCAGGAATGAACCATCACATCAGCAATGCCTCGGGGATGAGGTTCAATATGTCGGTAATGGCATTTCGAGAATGGAGCATGGGTCGAGTCCCACATCAGTATCAGTTTTGGGGATGAGTCCCAAGGTCGAGGCCCACATCAGTATCAGTTTTGGGGATGAGTCCCAGGGTCGAGGCCCACATCAGTAGTAGTTTTGGGATGCGTCCCAGGGTCGAGGCCCATATCAGTATCAGTTTTGGGGATGAGTCCCAGGGTCGAGGCCCACATCAATAGCAGTTTTGGGATGAGTCTCAGGGTTGAGGCCCACATCATCAGTTTTGGGATGCGTCTCAGGGTCGAGGCCCACATCAGTATCAATTTTGGGGATGAGTCCCAGGGTCGAGGCCCACATCAGTAGCATTTTTGGGATGAGTCCCAAGGTTGAGGCCTACATCATCAGTTTTGGGATGCATCCCAGGGTCGAGGCCCACACATCAGTTGCAGTTCTGGGATGCGTCCCAGGGTCGAGACCCACTGTATCATCAGATTTGGGATGCGTCCCAGGGTCGAGGCCCACACATCAGTTGCAGTTCCGGGATGCGTCCCAGGGTCGAGGCCCACTACATCATCAGTTTTGGGATGCGTCCCAGGGTCGAGGCCCACACATGAGTTGCAGTTCCGGGATGCGTCCTAGGGTCGAGGCCCACTGCATCATCAGTTTTGGGATGCGTCCCAAGGTCGAGGCCCACACATCAGTTGCAGTTCCGGGATGCGTCCCAGGGTCGATGACCACTGCATCATCAGCACAGTTCGGCAATAAAGCCCACATTTGGTGGTTCGGGAATAAAGGCCAGGGGACGAAGCACCTCGCCACCATATCAGCGCAGTTCAGTAGTGATTCCTAGAGATCGCAGCATCTTGCAGGGATGAACCTCGGGGTCGAAGCACCTCACCAAAATATCAACTCTGTTCGAAGCAACAGGCAAGTCAAATGGCAGCTGGCGAGGCAGGTAAGTAAAAATGCATTGCATAACTTTGATAGGATTGTCATTGTCACACACTGCACAAGTCCCATCAAAATGGGGGCGACTGTAAGCATTGCATTTTTGCATAAGTACCGATGATGAGCCTCGTACGCAGGCACTACCCTTTAAGTTGCGAAAGTCGTAGGAAACAGACGTCGGAAAGGAAATTCAGAAATCAATACCTGTTGGACTCAATTAGTTTGTTTAGCTTCGGGTTTGCTCGTTGAACCTCTGTTTTAGAACTTATCCTTGGCCCAAAACCCCCGTAATCCACACCAAGCCCACCAAAACAACCAACAACACGCCCAAACCCTTTAATTCACGCCCAAATCCTCCCAAAAATATTCAAACACATTAAACACAAGTTAAAATCTAAATAAATCACCTTCCCGGATTAAAGAAATCAAAAACAAATCACCTTCCCAATTAAAAGATTCAAATCAAATATCATCAATCACCTTTCTAATTAAATTAAATCACATGCCTAAACTAAAACAATCCCCTCCCTAAATTAGATAGATTTTTCCTTATGACACACTAATTAGAGATATCTCCATAATTACACAATATCATTTCCCTTCCCGTACAAGGATAACCTCAACCATCTCATATAAAAAAGACCATAACCCAACTCTTTTTCCCCTAGCTCATTCACGCCCCTCCTCTCTCTCCCTAGTACTCACGCCAAACACAACAAGAAATTACCCCTCTTTCTCGGCAAAATCACATGCCCTAGAAACTCTTCCCGCTCATGCGCACAACACTCAAACCATGCACATGGAGCACATAAAATAACCATTCAACGTGACTAGTTCTCCACACAAACCAATTTGCCACACTGCCACCGAACAAACAAGACACGCAAAAGACAAAATAATAAACCCTAGCAACTAGCAGCCCACACTTCACCAACCTAAAACGCACACAACCCTCACCCGGAAACAACAACCAACCGACTAAATTGCCCCCTTCATGCAGACCACGTGAAGACCTTCAGCTCACGTTACCAGCCCCTCGCATTCACAAAACGCACAAGCCGAATCAAACCTACATAAGCACATGCTCAACCCCCTCTCATCAAACATAAAAAACAGTCACTGAAATATAAAGGAATAGTCCAGAAAACTCCCCCTAAATCACCACCGAAACTACCCAGAAAACTACCTCAAACCACTGAAAATACTGTTCAGAAAACTGTCGTAATTATCGAAAAAACAGTGGCAAAAAATACCAGCAAAGACAGAGAAAATAGCAGCCCAAAACAGTGAAGCAACGAAGGAAAACGTTGAACCAGTGGATCGGAAAAGTTGCGGAGCACCAACCCTTCCGAAAACCGTGTAACGCACTTCTAAGAGGCGGCTTAAGAGGTTAGACCTGAAGGCACCCTTTTTATTTATTCCCGTTCTTTTATTTATTATTATTTCTTCGCATGCATATTGTGGATTCATGTGTGTTGTGGCCATGGGATGAATGATTTTGTGCTATCTCTCGTGGTATATCGGATGGAAACTTGGACTTAAATTTCGTAGCCGAATCCGAATGGACGGTAGTGCGGTCTGAACTCGGGATACAATTCCACGTACCACTTGAGAAACACACATATTTCGTTTTATATAATCTTGTGTTTATTCATTGTTTATTAGAAATAATATGTTCCTTTATGAATGATTATGTTGTTTAGCATATTATTTTTATGCATGATTTAGTTGTTTATCATATTATTTTCAAGCATGATTTAGTTATTTCCTTCGCATTAGGAACTTAATTATGTCTTTTCTACGTTTATGTTTAGATTATTATTTATCTATATCGCCATGTTTATCGATTTAATGCGTTCATGAGATCATGTGCTTGCCGTTATTTTGACTTACTTCATGCATGCAAACTTAGATATAGGTTAGATGCAAACTTAGTTATAGGTTGTATGCGAACTTAGATGTAGGTTATTCTTGCGTATACTCGGTTATATTATTACAAAAATCCGTTCATTACAAGTGGCATAAGTAAGGGACCATTCTGAACCCAACGGTTTGAGGTCTTCCCTTGCGAGGGGTGAGTGCGGCCTTAAATCATTTTCCCAGTTCATAATGGGTGGCGACTCCATTATTCTCCAGTTTAGTCCTCTGCGGGCTACTCCGTACTCCCAACTAGGCCGCGAGCCTAGAACAACATCGTCGATTTCTGTGTCCTACAATTAGATTAATTGTAAATATTATTTATAATTCAAGGTTCAAGAGCTAATAATCAAAGCTTGCATCCAGAAGCATAGTTAATAATTAAAAATTCATGAAATAAATTTTTTTTATAGAATAATTCAAAATAACAAATAAAAATAGACTCGAAATTCAAAAAATTATTTAGGTTTTGTGGACGGCTACTTGATGAGCGGAAAATATATCAATATTTACTGCCCCTTTTACTTAATATTTTGTATAGTTTCTCGCGTTTTATGAACATTTTATGTGTTTTAGTTTAATTTGCAGATAAAATAAAATTGGGACTTAATGGAATCAATCAGGACGAAATGTGGAATAAATAAGGGCAGAAACTGGACTTGACATTTTGATTTTTGAGATTGGAAACTTGAAATGGCGTTTTAACGAAGTACAATTTCGGAAATTGCAACTTTGCGCAATTGTCATATTTTGGCTATAACTCTTTATTCCGATATCGGATTGAGGTGATTCAAGTTCCAGATTAAAGAATACTCAAAGATCTACAACTTTTAAGTTCATAAGAGTTTCGAATTTTGAAGTTTTCATTACCAAAATTGATTAAAAATCCGTAAGTGTGTTATGTGTAATTATTAAAGTCATTTTCGAAAAAAAAAATAAATGGAAATTGTCAAACTTCCACCAAATATGCTTGCATGTTTGGTGGAGGATTTGTGTCATGTTAGGTACCATGTTTGGTGGCATGTTTGGTAGAAATATTGGTGGAGAAATTGGTGGAAGCCTTTATATTGCCTATAAATACCAAGCTAAACTTTGTAAATTTTTCATGCTTCTTTGGGGGATTTCTCCATAAAAACCTAAAAGAAAGTGTCTTGCATGTTTATTTAAGTATTCTTTTATTTTCTCTTATTTATTTAATAAATTTTTATGTGTTTTTAATTACATCATGGGTAGGTAATCTCTTTTTGCTGAAGTCTGTGGTGAAACTTTAATATAATAATTTAGATTTACTTCATTAAATAAACAAGAAAATTAAATTAATTATTTACCGCCTATATGGCCGGTTGAAGTATTAAAATGAAACCCATAGCTCCAACATTTTCTTTTATTGTTGTAATTTTCTTTAGTTTTTAATTTTCTGTTATGATATTTTATTTAACTATGCATTTTGTAATTTTAGGTATGTTTTGTAACTAAAAATATTATATAGGGTTGTGATGAATTCCAATTTCACCGTTTATAAGTGGTTATTTTATGTTTTGGGTAGTATATTGGTTTATTTATTGAGTCTTAAACTTAATGCTTCTTGTTAACTGGCTAATAATAAGATTGATTTGGTAAACTTAAAATGAACTTGGAAAATGGATTTTAGGTTCAGCCTTATACTCAATAGCTCACGATCTCACCTCGGGGCTAATGACTCTTAGGTAGATTTCCTTACAGGATAGGAATATACCTGTCAGGTGGGGGTAGCCATAATTGGAACTTAATCTTAATGAATTCAGGTAACTTGGTTAACATAGGAAAATAGTTAATTGGGTTACTTTGGGTGTTTGCATCTGACCATCGGAAGAGGCTTTTGCATATTTTCGTGTTCCTGGTTAATAAACTGATATATTGCACAAACATGAGAAAATCACTCCAATCTTCTTCTCCTTGTTGTTGTAGAGAACTTCCAAATCTTCTCTCACAAAAATTTTTACTTGGGCTAATATCTTAATTCTTACGTGTCTTACCTTTATTAAGCTTGATTAAAAACCTTGCTCAAGCTTAGGTAATTTTTAATTAATAAAAATTCTAATAAACTTTTATGTGGGCTTAATGCAATTTGTCCAATATATATAATTAGGTGTGACTAATCACCTTTGTCTATCATTTAATTTAATTAATCAATTAAATCAAGACAAAGTTAATAAATGGATTAGTTCATTGTCTACCACTTTGATTTAATCCAATTAAATCAAGCTAAATACACCTATAATTACATATTCACAATTACCAAAAATCTTCAAATGGTATAAAGAGATTTATGAAATTACATCAAAGCTTTTGTGTGATTTTGGATTAATCCATTTAATTCAATTGGGTCAAAGTAAATAATTAATGTTATCCAGTAACACTTAATTATTTTAATTGATAATTATAATATCATTTTATTATTATCAAACATTATCGGCTGCCCAAGTTCTCAACGAGTATACTTCATATTGTGGGACTCTCTAAGTTTAGACACGCTCGTCATATAAGCTTAACTTATATGTACATAATTTGGCCACCTCCGAATTCGCGAGAACAATAACAACCTTTTTGAACTACACAAGTCGAAGTCATCACATATGTTTAACAATCCCTTCATTGTAGGCTATCCGAGTTGTTCTTAGGAAACATATATTACCCCGTCAAGTTTCCGAGGCGCACATCTCAGGTCAACATTTCCTTGATTCTTTACAGCTAATCAGAACAACATTTTTGATATATGCGATCCACCCTAGGTGATCGGCTTTGTCCAAAGTATTAAGAATCGTGACTTACTCACATTGATATCTAAACCCCTTATGGTACAAATACGAGCTGGAGGATCTTATCTTGATATGCACTTATTAATGAGTGTATTGGTCCACACCCAACGAACATCTAGCAGTCAGACCATGAAACTTTTGTTAGTTACTATAATTAGTCCCAAGAAAAGATTAAGCAATAGAAATACAATAATAATACATGCAAAGCTTGAAGGATGGCGGAAACATACTTACAAAGCTATGTGACGAAAATGGTGATGAGGATCCTTGAGCCTCCAAGGATGAAGTTTCGGCCAAGCAAGAAGATGGAGAGAAGCTTCAAATCTTTGAGTATTCCAAGCTCCAAATGCGTTTCCCTATCACCTCTTTTGTTCTTGCTTGTGCTAGCAAAAATGGAGAATGAGAAAAACAATTTTCTGCCTTTGTATGTGCAGCTCACGGCGTGAGCAGAGAGAAAGAAGAGGAGAGTGTTTCACTTTTAATTTTGTTCCCTTGGCGTGATGCAGCATGCAAAAAAACCGTAGAGAAAGGAAATGAAAAGTGATATGATATCTAATACCAAAAGAATTTTTTAATGCAAAAATCCTTCAAAACCATGCATGGCTTTCCTCCAAAATGAAATCCATCATTTGCCATCATTACCACACTTTGAGATTAGAGACAATGTCATCCCTCAAAGGTGACTAGATACATCCACCATCTATTCGTATTAAGTAATGAGATATCGCGATGTGATTTGCGGATATCACTCGATTCAAAATACGAATGTGTCCGCAAACACTTTCGGGCTCGGTTTCGTTAATTCTGAATTAACGAATTTCCGTCGCGACGTGAATTAAATAATTACGCCTTGCGAAATTACTATTCATTCGCTAATGAATTTTCTAAATTAATTCGTTTGCCCGAATTAAAATCCGATTTTAATTCCGCGTCGAAATCTAATTTCGTTTAATAATATGTCGAATATATTATTTTATCGATTAATTCCAAATTAATCGATCTCTCTCTCTCTCCTAATAAGGCATTTTATCCAAGATAAAGTTTCTCCGCAATTAATGCAAGATTAATAAGGTTCGAATCAAACGTCATAGGTGAATCTTCAGAAAGCGACCCAAGAGATCTCCAGATATGTTGGCAGTAAATACGG
>SKCR01007306.1:0-33945 GCA_019454045.1 Zanthoxylum bungeanum
ATGAAGAGTTAGGTCTACATGAGTTCTAGGCACATTTAGATCTCATTTATTATATTTCTCAAGTATCTTCTCAACATAATGAGTCTGAGATAATATATATCCTTATGATGTTCTGGAAATCTTATTTTCTAAGATTACATCAGCTACTCCTAAATCCTTCATATCAAATTTTCTCGTCAAGACTTTCTTGGTAGACTGAATCATCTCATGATTATTACCAATTATCAGCATATCGTCTACGAAGAGACACACAATGACATATCCTTTTTGAGTTGATTTGGTGTACACACACTTATCACACTCATTAATTTTGAATTCACTTAACAATATCTCTTTGTCAAATTTTTCATGTCGTTGTTTAAGTGCTTGTTTTTAATCCGTACAAGGATTTTACAAGTTTTCACACCTTCTGTTATTGTCTAGGAACATTGAAACCTTCTGGTTGTTCCATGTAAATCTCTTCATCCAGTTCACCATTTAAGAAGGTCGTCTTTACATCCATTTGATGTATTTCAAGACCAAATATAGTTGCTATACCTATGAGCATTCTTATTGATGTGATAAGAGTCACTGGTGAATAGGTGTCAAAGTAATCAAGGCATTTTTTCTGCATATACCCTTTTATGACAAGTCTGGCCTTGTACTTATCTATTGATCAATCCGGTTTCATCTTTCGTTTGAATATCCATTTGTAGCCCAGTGGCTTACAACCTGGAGGAATATCAACCAACTTCCAATTATGGTTTTGTAGGATGGAATCAATCTCACTATTGATAGCCTCTTCCTACAAAGATGCCTCCGCCGAAGATATTGCTTCTTTATAGCTCTGAGGCACATTTTCTAACAAGTATGTCAGAAAATCAGGTCCAAATGACTTACATTTCTGAGGTAAACCAAAGCTTGTCAACATGGCGTTCATCATTTCCTTCAACGTTCGGTTTTTACGCTCAGCAATCCCATTTTGTTAAGGCGAATAAAGAGCAATAGTTTTGTGAATAATTCCATGATTGGAACAATATTCACCAAATGGTGACACATATTCATCATCTCGACCACTCCTGATTCTTTTGATTTTCTTGCCAAGTTATTTTTCAACTTCGTTCTTATAGTGTATAAAGATCTCAATAGCTTCATCTTTGCTCCTCAGCAAATACACATAACAGAATCTTGTGATATCATCGATAAAAGTGACAAAGTATTTTTTATCGCCTCTTGTTTGCATAATATTCATATCACACACATCAGTGTGTATAAGTTCCAAGGGTTCAGAACTTCGTTCTATGGAATAAAATGATGTTCTATGCATTTTTGCTTCAACACATGCCTTACATTTATGTTGGTTATCAATTGCAAATTTAGGTATAAGGTCCATGTTAATTAATTTACGCATCGTATCATAATTAACATGTCCTAACCTCTCATGCCATATATTTTGTGACTCAATAATATAAGCGGAAGTTGTAGCTTTATTATTAGCACTGTGTCGATTGACAGTCATTACATTGAACTTGAAAAGGCCCTCAGTGAGGTATCCTTTTCCTACATAAACATCATTTTTGGTCAATACAAACTTGTCAGAAATAAATACAAGCTTAAAGCCATACTTGCTAAGGAGAAGGCCCGAGACTAAGTTCTTCCAAATATCTGGAACATGCAGAACATTTTTCAATGCAAGCTCTTTTCCAGATGTCATCTTCAGAACTACTGTGCCTTGTCCAACCACTCTAGAGGTAGACGAGTTTCCCATTGTCAGATGATCGCCACCATCAACCTTCTGATACGAGGAAATTATCTTGCTATCAACACAGATATGATGAGTAGCCCCAGTGTCTACCCACCATTCTCTCGGGTTCCCAACCAAGTTAGCTTCAGTTACCACTGCTGAGAGGTTCATCTCTGAGATCTCATCAGTCAGATGCTCATCTTCAGTGACATGGGCCTCATTTTTCTTTTTCTTGCCTTTGTCTTGAGACTTCTTATTTCTACAGTCCTTTGCCATATGACCGCTTTTTCCACAGTTATAGCACTTCCATTTGAACTTCTTGTTTGCTTGGGAAGAATAAGCTCCAATGTTCTTTCTCTTTTTGCTACCCTTTACACCATCGACGATGTTGGCCTCCGACTCCATAGTCTTGTATCTATCCTTCTCGGACTTCCTGTTGTCCTCTTTGATCCTCAATCGAACTCCAAGGTCTTTAAAACTCATCTGCTTCTTTTTATGTTTCAGATAGCTCCTGAAGTCCTTCCATGATGGAGGCAACTTTTCAATGATTGTGGCAACTTGAAACGTCTCATAGAGTTTCATCCCTTCATCCAATATTTTATGAATGATCAATTGTATTGAGATATAACGGTTCTTGAATCTACCATTTTGTAGTCCAGGAACCTACCCACTGTAAATTTCTTTTACACGACATCATCGGTTTTGTATTTCTTCTCGAGAGATTCCCATATACCCTTCGCATAAATCATGCCTTGGTACACATTGTACAGGGCATTGTCAAGTCCTCCCATGAGGTAGTTCTTGCACAAGAAGTCGCCTGATGACCATGTCTTTTCTCACAGTTGCTTGGCTGTTTCTGTTTCTCCCTCCACAAGACCCGGAGGATCTTTGAGGTACTCAGCCAACTGTAAAGTTTTCAGGTAGAATAACATTTTGCTCTGTTATTGTTTCAAGTTTGCTCCACCAAACTTTTCCGGTTTTTCTTCATGAGTGACCGGTATTGTGATATTTTCGCTAGCCATGTGTAACTGAAAAAACCAACAGCAATCAATAAGTCTACAAAAGAAAAATTATACAACGATCAACGAATGATCTTGGTCAAGTGATATACTAAGTATCCACTCGTTGTTATATTGGACAATAGTACCAATTAACACAAGTCCTTGAATTTACGACTAAGGTTTCTTATGATAAGTAAATAAAAAGAATATTCCCAGAGGACGAGGGAGGTCCGTAGTAACCACTTAAATCCCTGACCACTTAGGCTCTTATCGCCTTTTTGACCGGAATATCCTTTAAACACTTTCTCAATAGAATCTCTTAGGCATTCAAACTTAGTATTATACTTTTAATTTCACAACATAATATTTAATATTTGCAGATATGTATTTGTATATGTGTATAAATCAATCAAGCTTGGATGGAATTTCGTGTGTAAGAATATACTTTTAATTCTCAACCAAGTATACAACACACAATTAAATTTCAACTTTATCAATATGTGTATGCTTGTGATAATTGAACACCATAATATTAACTTAAATCTATACTACCAAGTTTATTGTAATACAACATATGATTTTAGTTAGTTAATATTATGTTAATATAAGTTAATCTAAGTCTATTTCAATTTAGAAGCAATTCCAGGATTATTTTTTAGTGTCGCGTTCGTTTCTTCATTCGAACGAAACTATCCAGTGAGTTCACGTTCATGTAGCGTTCGAAAATGCGTTAGAACGAAGTGTTCCAGAGAGTTCACGTTCGTGTAGTGTTTGAGAACGCGTTTGAATGAAATGTTCCAGAGAGTTTACGTTATTGTAGCGTTCAAAAACGCGTACGAACGAAATGTTCCAGAGGGTTTACGTTCATGATGCGTTTGAAGATGCGTTCGAACGTTCTTAGGTAGAATAATTGCGTTCGAGATGCGTTTGAATACGTGTTCGAACGTTCTTACGAAAAATCAAAATTTTACCTACGCGTTCGTCGGGCGTTCGAATGTCCATGCGTATTTTTCATGCACAGAATACATTTTACAGAAAATTTCTTATTAACACATGCGAATTTTCATCTAACAATACTTAAATTATGATAAGTTCTTAAGATTATTGTGGAATTATGTGTTATTAAATGAATCAACATGCTTCAAACAAATCAAAACCAGAACACAAAAAATCAAATCTACACTAACAAACCAATATTGAACATAAACCCAAAAACTTAGAGAAAACCTGAAAAATGACGGAAATTTATAGTCCAAGTCGAGTTGCCTCTGTCCTTAAGAACTTATTAGCCCCGCCTCGGTGCTCTACGGATTTTGTGGCTAACTTCCTCACAGGATTACTTGGATTCCTCTTGTTCAAGGGGCACTCCTTAACAAGATCTTGAACTAGGACAATGGTGGAATCTCTCTCTTGACTCCAAAACAAAAATGATATGACTCAATACTTGTAATTTTCTGGATATTGAAGAAAGAACATAAGTCTCCCTTATATAGGCATGGAAATGTGCCTTTGAGGGCACCCTTTGGTTTGGGGTGTAATCCTCCCAACTGTTATACCCATTCCTTAAACCATTTGGAGCCTAAAGGAGTGTTATTCCAATTTTAGAGGACATGTCCTTACATGTTAGTGCATTTCCCATAGGGCACTCCTCAAAGGACATTACCCTCCTCCATCCAAACTCTATATTTAGAGAATTTACAACATCCTTTTTAAGAGTATTACACACGCATATTATTTTTTTACAATGAATAAGAGAATTTGAACGTCTCTATAGCTTTCGCTTGACAAATCACCATTGACTACACCTCGAAGGTGATGAGATCAATATCTGAAAGCTAATAAAATCATATACGAATACTGTAAGAACAAGTTCCATATCTTTTCAAAACGAACTAACTAACACTAGTTAGTGACAAAAAAAATATTTGGTTTAAGATATTTAATTACTCTTTGCTGCTTGAATTTGGATGGCTTCTCAAGCAATGAAAATTAAATTGAAACAAATTTTTTAAATTTATAATCTATGATGGTGTTGTCTGAACATTTGGGCTTAGAACAAGCCAAATTTATTTTTAAATTATTAGAAAAAAAAATAACATTCACATTGCACGCTAGAGAAATCGAATTCTCAACCTCAAGAAGGAAGTGGGGAGGTACCTACCACTTAAAAAGAATGATTTAAATGTATATATGTGAGAAAAATAACTTGACCCCTTAATTATGATACTTTTTTTGTTTAATTGAAATTGTTGGAAATCCCACCGCCAAACCACTCCTTTCGGATTTAAGCGGAGCAGGTAAAATCCCCGGTTGTCTCAGACTCTTACAAAAAAATACACTCCCTGGATTCGATAATCACACTTTGACCAAAAAAGCTTATACTGATAGGTTAATAAAGATAATGACATTTAGGTCCATAATATTTTTCCCAATTTTTTTAATTACCTAATCTCATATGTTTGACAAAAAAATAGGAAAAAATTATGTATATATTAGAAATTCACATTTATCCTTCAGTAGTAAAGTTGGTAATTATATATAACGTAATAAGTAATAAATAAAATAAAAGTAACAACCTAAATAATAAAAATGATAAATATCAGATACCTAATGTACGAGCTAAATTTGGACTAAAGACCCAAAAGTTATTGTGTCTCAGGCTCACGTATCAGACTTGTATGAGAACATTAATCATGGCCTCCGTCTGGCCCAAAGAAGCATTATGGGTTGCCATCAAGGCCCAATCAATGTGATGCCGAGCCTACCACCCACGGGGCCCACGAGCCCATACACCCCAATGGAAGAGGCCCGTATGACCTAAAGGCTTCTAGGAGTCCACATGACTCAAAAAGTCTTGAACATACCCTAATCATGCTATTTAATGTTCTAGCGGATAATATATGAGCAGTGTTTTAGTCAAAATTGCCCTAATTATATAATGTCCCAGTAGACATGGTCTGCCAGTCTACACATGACTAATTCCTCCGTAATAAGGAAACTAAGTATTTGGAGCGAGACATAACACATATAAACTCGGTCGTATAATCCAAATACCATATAGATTACAATTAATCCCGAATATATTGCCACTTCTAATTCAATCCTGATTTAACTACCCTTTTCCTAAATATGCTTGGAATACGACTCTTCCAAGTTCCAAGGAATCTTAAACTGACTAAAAGGGGCTATTTCACAACCTATAAAAGGAGATGTGATCTAAAGGGAAGATTTATTTAAGCTTGGGCTCTCGCACTCAAGTTCTCAAAACATACATAACTCCATAGACACCAGCCCACTGTCCTCACGATAATATACGAAGGTCAAGGTAACTATCTGTCTTACACTTCCCTTTCTTTCCACTCATCATCATCACTGATTTAAGCGTCGGAGTGCCTACGACATCCACCACACTAGTGGGTAGTTACTCCACTTTCACTTTGTCTTTATTTTGCAGGATCAGTAGTGTCCATATTATACAAATTCTCGATTGTAGGCCGAAGGTGAAATTCAACGTCTACAATTTGGTACCAAACGCCTGACGATTTATAGCAAGCAAAAAATTCTTTGTCCATAGCTTTTAGACAACTCATGGTTTCTGGCAACAACAGAGCACCAACAACAGCCTTCAGAAGAAATTGGAGCATATTGCCACAACCTCTCAGCGGCGAGGAACTTAGGACCACCCTAGCGGTCCCGTCATTTGGACCAACCTCTTAGTGGCATTCGATGATGTGGCTGGCGACAACACACCACTAGACGATTGCCCTCAGAATCTCCAGACGACTAACTATTTCCCCCGACAGTCCCAACACAACAAGTCACATCCACTATGCGTAAAGAGATAGATGAGTTCAAAGAGGCAATTCTCTTCAGTCTATTTGGAGTGAGACTACCGGTCAGGAAGAGTCGAGACAAGACAATCTCATACACTCATTTACTAGAGACCAACATTTTCGTAGAGCTTACACAGAAGTTTGGCCCCCCAGACATGATGTTATACGATGGATCCACTGACCCGCACGTTCAAGTCATCCATTACAAATATAAGATGATGTCTACGACCCTAAATCCGTACCAATGAGAGGCTGGAATGTGTAGAGGGTCAGAGAGACCTTAACAGGCTCAGCCCTCACTTGGTTCATTAACCTCCCGGTCTATTAGATCATACCAAAAGTTGGCATACAAGTTCGTTAAACACTTCGCAAGATCTTGCAAGCTTGAGAAGACCACGAACGACCTCCACGTAATCCAACAATGGAAGTGAGAATCTCTAAGAAGCTAAGTGGCTCACTTTAACAATGAGAGGATATCAATACCGGATCTCCACTAGCCGACGGTCGTGGAAGCCTTTAAACGGTCTACTCACCGATAGTAGGCTCTATAAAAATTTAAGTAAATTCTGATGCTACACCATGGACCAGGCCTTGGCCCGGGCCCAGATTGAGATTAGGTGGGAAGAGGACATGAGGAACAAGAAGCATGAAAGTTCCACCAGCCGTCATGAAGAGAAAATCATGAATCCCCCAAAACGGCCCAAAGACTTTGATGGTAGGGCCCGATTGCCAGTAGACGGGAGGATTCCATGGAGAAAAGAACATTGACCTCTCAATTGGGATTATGAGAGCAGACTCTCATCCTACGTGATTCTTAACCGGTCATAGCCAAACAGGCCGAGGCTTCCAGACTAAAACTTTAATGTGTCTCCCGAAGAATTGGTTTCAGTCCTCAATGACATGGGAAACGAAGTAAGATAGCCAGGGCGCACCAGAGACATATCTCCTAAGAAGGACACGAGCAAATTGTGTGAGTTTCACCGGGACTACGGGCACATGACAGCTGACTGCATCGCCCTATGGTTGGAGGTCATAGAGCTGCTAAAAGACTTGCTTACAGAGAAAAACAAGGCAACATTGACCCAAAGGGATGACAGAGGCAGTGTAGGCATTGCATTTTTGCATGTGAGTCCCTATGATGAGTCTCATTTGGAGGAACTACCTTTTTTAGTCGAGGAAGTTGCGAGAAACGGTTGTAGGAAGGGAATCGGTATTTCTTTAAATTTTATCCGCTTGTTTAGCTCCAAGCTCACTCGTTGGACCTCCGTTTTAAAGCACATTTGGCCTAAAAAAAACCCATAACCATTTAACCTTGGCCCAAACCCACTCACCAAACCAACACAACACCTAGCCCACCACACTTGGCCCACACGCCCAAGGCCCTCAAAATACAACCCAATTAGATAAAATATTGATTAAATAATATACCAAATTAAATAAAACATTAAATAAAATCATGCCTAATTGAAATCAATCAACAAATTATATTCCTAATATAAAATATGGTATTCCTAACTTAACACATATTATACCTAAACAACAAAAATTAAATATATTGACTTCCTAAATTGAACTAATCTTGTCCCCCCTCAATATGTGGTTTTCCTTGTTTGAAACTAAATCATATCCTAATTAAATACACAAATCCCTCCCTTATTATTTGATCCCTTTCCTTTTTGAATAATCCCATGCAAACCCTAATTCATTCCCTCTCTCTATATAAAAAACCAACCTCTCCCAACCCTGGGATCCTCTCACTCACACGCATACAGCAAGAAAAAAGCCTATTGATTCACGCATACAACAAGCAAATATTTCTCTTTTCCTCCTACACCCTTAGCCGAAAATCACAGCCCCATAAACCCCTCAATTGCCGAAAACATTACAACCTGAAACACCACTGAAACAGCCCCCTATACAGCAGCACACATCACCGAAACAGCCCCTATACAGCAGCACACATCACCGAAAAACAGCCCATATACAGCAGCACACATCACCGAAAAACAGACCTATACAGCAGCCCAAAAAACAGCCTCTAAATCACCTAAACCAGTGATTAAAAAACTGCACTTTTAATCCCTAAATTAACAACTAAAAAACTGCACTTAAAGCCTTTAAAAACACCTAAAACAGTAGCCTAAAACACCAAAAACAGTGACCAAGATACATCAGAAGTACAACAGCAAAACAGCATTGAAACAGAGCAAAAATAGTAGCTTGAGCAGCGAAACAGCGAGGAAAAATGAAAACCAGTGAACCAGAAGAGTTGCGGAGTGATAGCCCTTCCGACGATCGTGAAACGTGAGTCCTAGAGTCGACGGAAGGGTTAGACCTGAGGGCACTTTTCACATCCATTTTTATTCATATTTTTACCGTTTATTTAATCTTATTTGCATGATTATTGTGAAGTGATGCATGTAGTGGCCCTTGAATAGATAGAAAATGCATGAATTGTAAAATGATGTATGGTTTGGCCCTTGAATAAAATGAAAAATGTGTCGCCTCTCGTGGTATATAGGATGGAAACCCAGACATAAATTTCATAGCCGATCCTGAATGGACGGTAGTATGATCTGTACTCGGGATACAACTCCACGTACCACTTGAGTAAACGGTTGCATATATTCGTTTTATGTTGTTTTGATTTGTTTATTATTCGTTACTTGATTTCCGCATGTTATTTGTTTATGTAATGATGAGATAAAGCGCATGGGCTTAGTAAGTGCGATTAAAGGTCCTCTATTTTGAGAGGTTAAAATCCTTTACCACGATGTTTTGCCCGCCGGATGATGTATATTCGGTTGAATGCGAGATATGTTCAATCGAGTATACGAAGTTTGATATCGTTGTCTTTACTTTTTATATACGTCTTGTGTTGTTTGCGCATTGGCTTCGTAAGTGCGATTAAAGGTCCTCTATTTTGAGAGGTTAAAATCCTTTACCACGATGCTTTGCCGCGCCGGATGATGTATAGTCGGTTGGATGTAAGATGTGTTCAATCGGGTGTACGAAGTCCGACATCGTTGTCTTTATTTTTATATGCATTATGATGTGATGCGCATGGGCTTAGTAAGTTGGAATAAAGGTCCTCCATTTCGAGGAATTAAAGAACCTTTACCACAATACTTCACCGCGCCCTCTATTTCGTTATTCGCTTCTCTTTGTATGTCATC
This sequence comes from Zanthoxylum bungeanum, assembly GCA_019454045.1. Classification (NCBI taxonomy): domain Eukaryota; kingdom Viridiplantae; phylum Streptophyta; class Magnoliopsida; order Sapindales; family Rutaceae; genus Zanthoxylum; species Zanthoxylum bungeanum. The sequence goes on from SKCR01007306.1 coordinate 9,734, forward strand.
TTCTTGCATAATCATGCATCATGTTGCATTGCGCATGGGCTTAATAAGTCGGATTAAAGGTCCTCCGTCTCGAGGGGTTAAAGATCATTTACCACGATGCTTTGTCGCGCCTTGTAGCTCGTTATTATTTATTAGGTGTCATCTATTCATCCGTTCATGTATGTGTCATGTTGTTTACTGTATTTTGGAGGTCACTGTTGTAACCCCGTTTGAACGCGTTTCACAACGCCGCACGAACGCATGTTTTCTGTCTGCTCCCGTTCGAACACGTTATCAAACGCTATATGAACACGAACCTTCTATTTACCGTTCGAACACGTTTACGAACGCTACTCGAACGCGCATGCATTTTTTTCATCGGGTCTAGTCCCGTTCGAACGCGTTATCAAACGCCACACGAACGAGAACCTTTTGTTTACCGTTCGAACGCATTTTTGAACGCTACACGAATGCGCATACACTGAATTGAGTCTTTTTCATCACATGTCATGCATAATTATTTCTTAGGAGATTTCTCTTGTATCATGTAATCAATCATACTATTTGAATTCCTGCATTTGTTTATTTGATGTGCTAATGAGATGGTATTCAAGCATGATTAGGTCGTTAGTATGCTACTTGGTTCTTAAGCATGATTTAGCCCATTTAGTTGTTCATTTTCAAAGAATGATTAGTCCTTTATTTTACGTTTGGAATTTGCATTATGTTAAGGTTGTTCTTTGTTTTCCGCATTATATGATCGAAACATGTTCATGAGATTGCCATGTGCTATTGCATGTTTTCCGTTATGATGATTACTTTCATGCATGTGAACTTAAAAGTAGAATACTCCTTGGAAATAAATGTTGCTTAGGCTTGGTTAAATTATTGCACAAATCATTTTATTACAAGTGGCATAAGTAAGAGACCATTCCGAACCCAACGGTTTGAGGTCTTCCTTGCGAGGGGTGAGTGCGGCCTTAAAGCTTTGTCCCGGTTCACACCGGGTGGCGACTCCATTATTCTCCGGTTTAGTCCCCAGCGGGCTACTCAGTACTCCTAATCGGGTCGCGAGCCCGGAACAACATGCGTCGCCCAGTTTCTGTGTCCCACAGGCAGCCGAGAAGACGGTCCTCACCACCACCTCCAATTAACAACACCGTGAATGTTATCTCAGATGAATCAGAAATCAACGGTATCTCATACTCAGCCGTAAAGCGACCCTTGAAGGAAGTCACAGTTTGACCATCCCACCCAACAAAGTCTCTCGGAGATACATGTTCCAACTTGACCATCAGATTCACCGATGGTAGAAGTTCGGGCTTGGTAAAACCTCACCATGACCCCCTAATGATCTCATTGCAAGTAGCCAAATTTATGATCAAGCGAGTGTTGGTAGACTCCAGCACTTCAGCCAACATAATTTTCACTACAACTCTAACTAACAAGGGCGTAGAGTTGGATAAGATCACGTGGCAGTTGAAAGCGCTGATCGAATTTAGTGTGGAGCAGTAGTTTACATTGAGAAAGATCTCACTCCCAGTATACGCTGGATGGGTGAATAAGCTGATGACATTTTTGGTCTTAGATTGTCGCTCATCCTACAACCTACAACCTGATTGTCGGTTGCCCGTAGATTTATGACATGAGGGCAGTCACATCCATCTACCACCAATTGTTGAAATTCCCTATCAGGTGGGGGCGTACAAGAAATTTAGATGAGATCAACGTGAATCAAAGAGTTACAAACAGGCGACCCTGAAGTCCAAGCCTGTTTCAATATAGCAATTACAGAACGGGCCTCGAAGAGTTGAGCTGGATCAAACCAATATCGAAGAACTTGACGAGGTCCAGATCCACCCCCAATTGACAGACCACAAGGCCTAGATCGGTGCCCAGCTTAAGTCTAAGCTATACGTATAATTGATCAAATTCCTCACGGAGCGACATGACTGCTTCGTGTGGTCTCTTGAAGATATGACGAGGATCGACCCCAAGATGATAACCCACGAACTTCATGTGGACCCAGACTACCCTCTAGTGAAGCAAAAAAGAATAAAATTTTCCCCAAAAGGAACCAAATCAACAACGAAGAGGTTCAAAAGCTTTAGGAAACTGAAGCCATCAAGAAGTCCAGTATCCCGAGTGGCTAGCGAACGTTGTTGTGGTTCGGAAGAAGAATGAAAAGTGTTGATTCTGTATAAAATTCATGTATTTGAACAAGGCATGCTCAAAAGACTCATTCCCATTGCCTCATACCAACTCGATGGTCGATGTTACAGCTAGGCATGAGTTACTAAGCTTCATGAACACCTACTCAAGCTATAATCAGATCCTCATACATCCAGACGACTATGAGAAGATGACCTTCATCACCAACATGGGAATCTACTGCTATAATGTGATGCCTTTCGGACTTAAGAATGCCAGAGCTACATACAACATATTGTCAACAATATATTTTCCCAACAGATAGGGAGGACAATAGAGGTGTACATTGACGATATGCTGGTGAAGTCATTGAAAGATGAACAACACTTAGAGCATTTGGGTCAAGCGTTCGACATAATGAAGAAGTATGGTATTGACCAGCGTAAACACACGCGTATAACGCAAGCGCACGTATCGTTCAAGTGTTATAAAAATATCGATCCCACGAGGACTTAATTCCTACTGTTGTTATTAATTATTGAAGCTATTTATTTACAGATATCTAATTATTGGGAGAAGGGAATTGATTGCTTTGATTGGTTGAATGTGGAATTGCTTAATAAAAATAAAATAAACAAAAGAAAATACTAAGGAAAATAAATAAAAAGACTCAAAAGATCTAGGGTCGTGATTCCCACAATACTGTTAAAAAGATGAATTGACTCTCTTATTTATGTGTAATAAATTAATTTGTTAACCTGGAACACGATGATATGCAAAAGCCTCTTCCGATGGTCAGACGCAAATACCCAGTATAACCCAATTGAACCATATTCCTATGTCAACCACTTTACCTGGATTCATTAAGTTTAAGTTCCAATTATGGCTACCCCCGCCTGACAGGTATATTCCTATCCTGTAAGGAAATCTATTAAAAGAGTTATCTATCCTCAAGGAAGATCGTGGGCTATTGAATCTAAGGCTGAAACCTAAAATCCCTATGTCTAGTTCATTTTAGATTTACCCCATCAATCTTATTAATTGCCAGTTAATAAGACGCATTAAGCTTAAGACTCAATAAACAAACTAAAGAACTACCCATAAAAAGAAAATCAATTATTAAGTGTGTGTATTGTGTTTCATCACTTCCCTAGAATAAAAATAAAATACTGGGGGTTGGGGATCCACTTTTACTATTTATAATTTAGATATCTCTCTTAATATAATACATAAATTAAACATGATATTACCGACCAGCCATAAAGGCGGTATTCTTTATTAAGTCAAATTAAGTCCGACCAGCCATAAAGGCGGTAATAGTATTTGAACATAAAACCAGCCATATAGGCGGTAATTATCTGTCACCTAAAGACCAGCCATATAGGCGGTGCCACATTATGTCAAATAAAAAAACAGCCATTAAGGCGGTAATCTTTTATATTTTGAATTATAATTTACATATTATATTTAAAGGAGATTAATCTAAATTAAAATAATAAAAGCTTCACCTTATCCCAGCGCGGTAAATTAACTACTAAACATTAAGAAAGGTAGAAGAAGAGAACTACTATTACTGAAAATTAAAAGACATAAAATAAAAATATTATTTATATATACAAAAATAGATGCTTCCTATAAAATCAGGGAGAATTTCCCAAGGAGAGCATGAAGAAAAATGAATCTGGCGGCCTTCTTTTATAGGCTGATTTTGGGCCAGCGTCGCGACGCCCAAAATGCACTAGCGTCGCGACGCTGGCAACAGTTACACGGAGTCCACGCGGGTTCACCACGCGTCTGTCGGCAGCAATAATTGAGACACGTGTCATGCTCTGGTTGGCTGGCAATGCGGTCGAATGAAATTCTGACACGTGTCAGCTTGTGATTGGGTGGAAATTCGGTCTAATAGAATGGTGACACGTGGCAAGCTCTGATTCATCGATTATTCGGTCCAATAGGAAGAGGACACGTGGCACGCGCTTAGGTTTGGTCCAATCAGATGTTAACACGTGGTGTCCGGCGCACGTTAGCAGAACCGTTGTGATGGTGACACGTGTCACGCGCATGTTAGCATGATCGTCGCACTTTAGCAAATTTTGACCAATCAGATTTTGACATGTGGCTGACGGCGCATGTTAGCAGATCCAGCGCAGACTGGGCGTCGCGACGCGCAAGGATTCAGCGTCGCGACGCGGAAAAGACCAAAATATCCCTGTTGGCGCATTTTTGTCCGTTTTTGTCCCAAATTGCCTCCAATGCTTTCCAAACTTTATTTATCTACAAAATAACACAAAACACATCAAAATATTCACAAAACTCAAGAAACTATACAAAATATAAAGTTCAATGAGTGGGAAATAGTGATATAAATACCACTTATCACACCCCCAAACCTAACATTTTGCTAGTCCTCGAGCAAAACATAGAGTAAAATAACATAAATAAATTAACTAAGCCACTTTCGTAGGGATCACGGTTGCATTTAGCATATGCAACAAGCCTTTAAACCCCTAGGTGTCCCTAGTGGACGAGTTGTAGTCTCGTGAGGGTTTACAGCAATGATACCCACAAACATCTTACAAAAGTAAAAAGGTATTAAAACTAATGCACACAAAAGCAAAAAGACAAGCGAAAAGAGAAAAAAGAAGTTAGTGACTAATCAGGTGAAACTTCTACTCCAAGTTATTAGTTGTTTTGTTTCATTCTAAATTACCGAATAAGTAAATTCTCTGATTATTTTTACCATTCTCCATATGCACAGCTAACAAAATATTAATCAATTCATTTTTGCCCACAACAGTCACAAGTGCAGTTGATAAGAAAGTAATAATTTTGTCCTAAAATTCTATCAGATTTCACACCTTTTTTGTAGCAATGGAATAAATTTTTCTGATTTTTCTGATTTTTTTCTTTTTATTTATATACAATATCTTCCGTCTATGTAGCGAGTGTTGGGTCGATGGCTCCCAAACCAGTTGGCTTTAGGGCACCAGGTGTTAAGACACCCCTACAGACTTAATTACCCAGACTTCAGATATAAATATATTTTTGCAGCATCTTTGATCCATGTAGCGAGCTTTGGGCCAGTGACTCCCAAACCAGTTGGTTTTAGGGCACTAGGTGTTAAAACACCCTTACAGACTTAATAACCCGGATCTCAGATACTTTATTTTTTTGTACATCAGAATTTTTTTTTTTTTTTACGCCATCGCTTTTTGAGATGCTTCCTCCAATTAAACTATAGCACTGAATATTACAAACTTTTCAATTACAACTCATGTCCGTATGTTACTATGCATATTGATAATACCTGTCAACTAAGCATATGAAGGTCCATTTTAGTCAGTATTATGGAGAATTTACAAATTAAATAATTTAAAAGGAAATAAACAAAAATTAACTTATTTCGAAAATAGGCTTGAGATACGTCTCAGGAGTGGAAACTCCTTACTCGGCTATCTTTTACCAATTTCATCTTTTTAGTTAAAATAAAAACAAAAAAAATGCAAAATATTTTTGTAATTTTTGAAAAATTTTCAATTTTTTTTTTATTTTTCGAAAAATTTTGGACTAAAAATAAAAACACAATACAAACAAGTACTATTAACTATACCTCACCCCCAAACCTAAATGAGACATTGTCCCCAATGTCTTAAACAGTAGAAGAAGAGTTTAGAAAATCTTACCTGGTTAGTTGAACTACCGATTAAGATCTATGTCCAGTTTACGCTTCTTACCACGATCGTTGTCTGTCCAGTCCAACTTGGAGAGAATGGGATCGAGTTTTGATTCAAAGGCTATGATTTGGTCAATTAATTCTTCGGCCTTTGTCGCAGTCAGGAAGATATCATGTACTGATTTCGTGACGAACTCATGTCTTTTGGCTTCTGGAAGAAATACAAACAGAAAATCGAAGAAATGCTCAATGTTAAGTAACCCAATGGGCTTCCGATGAATATTTAAATGCGCTCATGATGCTACTGTAAACATTTCCTCAAACGTCCCAAGCCCTCCTGGTAACGCAATAAACGCATCTGCAGTATTGATCATTTCATGAATTTGTTCGGGCATTCCAGATACGATGCGTTCATCTCCATTTGTTTGTCCGATTAAGTGTTCGTCCGCCAAAGGTTTTGGAATGATTCCCAAAACATGACCGCCACCATCCTGAACAGCTTTTGAAATACTTCCCATCAATCCAAGATTGCCACCGCCATATACCAAGTGCATATTTCGCTCCGCTATGACTCGCCCCAATTCCTTCGCAGCCTCGATGAATTCTGGTTTATTACCAGAATTGGATCCACAGAAAACACAAATTCGCTTGATTCGATGCTGTGAAGTTGCTTCCATTTTCTCTCTCTTATTTAGATGTGTATCTCTGAATGGGTTGAAGAGAAAATGCAGTGCTGAATTTATAGACCTGGAAATGGGTGAGTAATAATTGCACTAGTATCTGCCAAATGACAATTATTAGATGAACGTTAAAATAAATCGTGAAAAGTCAAAAAGTTTAGATCTTGTCGGTGAAAATAAAGATAAGTACAAAAGAAAAGCAAATTAAAGCAATAATTAAGGCAACGGAATTGTGTACGCAATACGCCACTCGCGTAGTATAAATTCATTAGGATATGTCTCAAGATTTCATTCCTTACTCAGCCATTGCAAATGAATTTTTTCTCATCTTTGATTGCCAAACACAATTCCTTCTGTCTTAAAATGCTTCGTTTATGCCTTTCCCTACAAAAATAACACACAAAATTAAAAAGTTCACACAAAATATGAAAAAAAATATTACAAATCGCATGGGTTGCCTCCCTGCTAGCGCTAAATTTTTCGTCTTCAGCCAGACGTGACTGAAATTCATCTGTTAAGGAGGTTTCAATGTTGTTTTGGATGTCCGATCAAAAACAATCCCGTGAGCGTTGCTTTTGAAGGGTCTCTTCCAACGGTAAAGTGGCCAAAATAATTTTGTCTCAGTCATTGCTCGTGCCACCTTTTTGATCTTTGTTGCTTCATTGGTTCCTGAAAAGAAAGTAATAAAATTAGGAGGTCTCGTATGGTGCTTGACTTGGAATGGAAGTTCCATTCTTTCAAGCTTCTGGGTGATTTCTTTGATCTGTACTCCCCAAAACATCGATGTTTCTCCTGAATGCTCTGGATCTTTATTAAGATCAGACATTTGCTCCTCCATTTGCTCTGCTTCTTGCTCCACATTTTCTTCACAGATGTATTGTAAAATTTCCGTATTCAATTCTTTATCCGTCATCTGTAAAATACATGCTTCAAAATTGTCAACCAGAGGATGCAAAGATGTTTCTGACATTAGGTCTTCATCCTCTGATATGACTGGAATGGATGGTTCAGATAGATCTTCTTCAAACATCATGGTAAAACTTGCTCCAAGATCTTCATTTTGAGGATTGAATGTTTGATCCTCCGTTGTTGGTGCAGTTGGTACAAATAGATCAGCTTCATCCTCGTCAGAATCTGAATAATAAAAGTCAAATTGAGACTTTGCCGGTTCGGGCTCCTGAACTGATACCTCTGGTTGTGGATACTGCTCAGCCTCCTCCTTTGTTGAAGTGTCATTGTGAAATGATTGGTACTTGAAGGCTTCATCAGTGTCATCTGAAACTGGTTTTTGAGGTATGTAGTCCTGGTTTTCTGTGAATTGTCTCATTTGATTTGTCATCCTCTGAATGAATTCTGATTGTCTCTGAATACTTTCAAGTTGCTTCAGGCTTGTTTCAAGCATTGTATCCAACTTTTCATCTCGTTTCTTGGAAAATTTTTTGAGCATATCAATCAATTGTTCTTCCTCTGATGGTTCTGGTTTTGTTGAGGAGTAGTGGAGGTGGATGGTGGATAAGATGGAAAGTATGATGGTTCTGTGAAATATGTTGGCTTTTGATAGTTCTGCCACTCTGAAAGGTATATACATTGATCGCTCAGGTGGTTACCATCACAAATTACACATCTTCCCATTCGTTCTGATGAGCATATGTAGTATTGTTTGGTTCTGGCATCCAGTGATAGTCATTGGGCTGCACAACAGGCCTCAGAAAACCGGACTGTTGCTCCCAGATTTGGGGTTGTATCCTCTGTAACGCTCGTAATCTCTCAATCTCCCAGTAGGTGTTCCATTTTTCAACCACCTGAAAAATAAAAGAAAGAAATAAAAATTACAGATAAAAATAAAGAAAATTAGATACAAGTAAATTAGATGGCTTCAAAATTAATAACTCAAGAAATATAAGTCCCCGGCAACGGCGCCAAAAACTTGACCGGCGTAAACCACACGCGTATAACGCAAGCGCACGTATCGTTCAAGTAGTATAAAAATATCGATCCCACGAGGACTTAATTCCTACTGTTGTTATTAATTATTGAATCTATTTATTTACAGATATCTAATTATTGGGAGAAGGGAATTGATTGCTTTGATTGGTTGAATGTGTGTAATTGCTTAATAAAAATAAAATAAACAAAAGAAAATACTAAGGAAAATAAATAAAAAGACTCAAAAGATCTAGGGTCGTAATTCCACACAATACTGTTAAAAGATGAATTGACTCTCTTATTTATGTGTAATAAATTAATTTGTTAACCTGGAACACGATGATATGCAAAAGCCTCTTCCGATGGTCAGACGCAAATACCCAGTATAACGCAAATCAAATCCGAACCAAGCTTGGCTCGTGTGCACCTGCGTACACGAATGCCGGACCAAAATGTGCAGGCCCGGCCCAACCGAATTTTGGATTTTCTCTACAATTTTTCCAAGCCTTTTGTAATTCCATAACAGCTAATTTAATTAGCTTGGTGGTTACATAGTTTAATTTCCATTAGTGCTAATTTAATTAGCTTAGTGGCTACAACAATGTGTAACATCTCCCATTATGAAATTTAATTGGCAAGTTAATTTCTATTAATTGAGATGTGTTTCTTTTCCTATATAAACAACATCAGTTCTTGTTTTCAAAATATGAAATAGAAAATAGAGGAAAAGACAAAGCACACACACCAGCTCGGTTTCTTTGTTTTGTTAAAAAGGAGAGTTCAAACACTTTGTGGTTCGTTGGATACGAGTTTGGTGGTGCCCTTACTCGTACGTTTTCCGTTGTATCCTGGGAAACAATCGTCTCACGTTCTACTGCACCTACGGTAGGGGACGAATTTGTTTTAAGGATATTGTTGTTTTACAACAAGCCTCGGTAAAGTTCTGATTTGCCTCTGACTTCAGCATCAGCATCTGCCTCTGACTTCAGCATCAGCGTCTGCCTCTGACTTCAGCATCAGCGTCTGCCTTCTGCCTTCAGTCAGCGTCTGCCTCAGCCTCTGCCTACCTCTGCCTGCCGTCAGCATCTGCCTCTGCCTCTGATCATCAGCCCCTGCCTCCACTTTCAGGGTCTGCCATCAGCATCTGCCATCAGCCTCTGCCTTCAGCCTCTGCCTCTGCCTCTGCCTTCAGCCTCTGCCTCTACCATCTGCCTCTGCCGTCAGCCTCAGTCTCTGCCTCTGCCATCAGCATAAACATCAGCCTCTGCCTCGGCTTCAGCATCTGCCTCTGCATCTGCATCTGCCTTGCTCTTAGCCTCTACTATCAGGGCCCGCCGTTAGGGTCTGATCCGAAGATTATTGTAATATTTGTCATATTTGGATTTCTCAATTACCATGTAATAATTGTAATACTTTGTACATACAATTCCTCTTTTATTTGACGAAAAATTTTCTTTTTTATGTTTTCTCCATAGGTTCAGTCTTTTTGTAATAAATAAATGAAAAATGAATGAATTTTATATTATTATTTTTATATATAATATTGACAGTTAATGGAATATTTTTTAAATTAAAAGGTTAAAATTAACACATAAGGAAATAATTAATTACGAACGAAAAGTTAGGATTTGGTCGTTTTCACTAAAAATTGTCAATCGTTCTGATTTTCATCACCAGCAGCAGGAAGTAAAAATGTTTGAAGTTTGTAACTTTGTGGATTGTCTTATCCTCGATGTATAGTTTGAACACAGAATTTTTGTTAGACGATATATTAATTGGCGAATTAATTATTTTTATTTATATTCAAATTTCAAACGAATACTTTCCTGCTGCTGCGCATTTATTTATTAAAAAATAAAATAAAATCCCAAGTTGGTGTTGTTAATTTGCCACTACAGTTTCTGATGTCATCTACAGAAGTATGAAGGTGACCTTATGATTAGCTCAGCACCTTTGAGAATTAATTCTCGAAATTTTCAATTTTCCAATGAGAAATTCCAAACCCGTTTTATATCCGAAGTTGTCCACTCCTATTCATAAGCCAACTCAAAAAGCTTACTCGTAATTCTCATATTCGTTATCTAAATCAAATTCACGTTCATTTACATTAAATTTGTTTAATTAGAATCCTCTTATTATTTTTTCTTCCCCTTGATATTATTATTTAACACCATGTGATATATAATTCAATTTTAATAATCGATATCTTAGTGTATGTGACATATAATTAAATAAAAACACTAACGAGAGATAATGATGTAATCATTTTCGTTGTGCAAACTTATTTGAAAGTTCATGTTTTACGAGTTCGGCAAAATATTTCATAATTTTTAGAAAATAATTTTAGTTGTTGATGGTGTTTTTCACCGCGGGGAGGTTCAAAATCGAAAAGGGGTAGAATGAAGTTTGTACTTGACCAAAAGAGTATGATAAAGGGCCAAGGGTTCAGAGAGGCTGAAGTTGGACATAAGGGCCCGACCCTATTATACGAAGGAGTCCTCCTGAGGGCAGAATCTGCTGGTGATGAAGCAAGTTGGGATACCAACCCGACCTAAAGAAGAAGTGTTGGATTTGTCAACATTTGAGTATTTTTACAAGCCGACCCAAGATGGTCCATGAGTTACAACCCGACCTACTTAAAGAAGTCAAGAAATTTGACCAAGCGTCATTCACCTCGATATGCCGACTGAGGAAGGAGCTGGGATAACAGGTCAGCCTGTGTTGAAGTCATGTCACATATGCCCTAGTTGAAAGGATAAGCTTCTAGAATGTTAATGATGATTGTGAGAAAAACAACGGTTCTTATTGGAAGTAGCCATTGTCAGCCGCCATAGCGCAGTGTTGTGGCAGGGAAGTGGGAGAGCAGAGCCGCCATAGGCCGGTGCGGTGACAGTGAAATGGACTATTCTGATTGGCGCATTTAAGGGTAGTTGAGGAGAGTTGTGATGACAATGATGGCAATATGACGTGATCTGATATCATAGGCAGTGAAATAGTGAATTTGGAAGCCTATATAAAGGGGTTGGAGATTCGGATTCAAGGGTTAGTAATTTTCGTATTTCACAACTTGTAAAAGAGCTCAGAGCTTAAAAACTCGTGATAGAGATAGAAAAGTTGGTCGGTTACTTGATTGAGTGAGTGAATTGTAATAGTCAAGTGTAAGACCCGATGTATTATACATTCCTTGTAATCTAAATACCCCACTTGTAGCTCGAGTCGTCTTGACCTCGAACAATAGAAAATGCCCCATTTCTCCCGTGGACGTAGGTTGGATCCACTCTCCATCGAACCACGTAAATCCCCGACTCTATGATTTATCTGTCTGCTTGCTAAGTTTGCTTTTGTTCCCTACTATCCAAATAAATTCACTGTTGATGGAGGTTTGTTCGAGAGGTTAATTTCCCATATTTCCCTTGGAACAAAAAATAGTCGTCAATAGTTAGCTTCGTCTATGGGAACATAGTATGAAAAAAAACACACTAAAACGATGGCAGGAGACAAAAGCCGTGGAGTTTTGGAGACTTCAATGATGGAGTTGATAGAAAATATGTAAGAAAACCTGCGATTAGAAAGAGAGCATGCACGAAAAGAAAGAGAGATGGCCCAGGCCTTCAGGAAGACCATGATGGAGAAGATTGAAAAATTGGAGAAGAGATAAGAGGAGCAGAGACAATGGGGCCCCAATAGAATGAGCGAATAGATTGCTAGTGGAAAGATGATAGACGGTGTAAAAGGGGATTGAGAAACTGGGAGAAGAAACACCCATAAAGTGGGTAAATGGTTGTGGCTAGTGCCATATCTTTAGATAAGTTATGAGAGGAAGGAGACGAGAGGTAAACCCCAGAATCGTCTAGTAATAGCCATTGTTTGGGGGGAAAGTGATTTATGACAATGTCCAGAGTGGGGGCATAGAGCTCCCAAGCAGTAGGAGATACCATGCCCGAAGAAGAAAGTATGAGGAAACCCGTGGTTGAGGGTACTAGAACACCGACAGAAAAATGAGGGACTGGTTTTAGAAGGAGATAAAGAAGTGGGAGGAGATGACGCGGGGAGGTGCTCAGGGTAACCAAGATATGGAGATACCGTCCTCGTTTACCAATGAGGTGTTGAGAGTGGAGTTCCCAATGAGGTTCACCATGCCCACGATGAACATCTACAGGGGTATGACCTAAGTCTTAGATTGAAAAATGAGTTTGCTAATGGAGATCTAGTGCATGGTCGAGGAGGCGGTATGCAAGGTGGTCCCCACTGAACTTGGGGTGATCAGCTAGCTTATGGTTCAGAAATTTGACTATAGGGAGTATTAGTAGTTTTTCATAGTAATAGAAGTCTTTCTTGCGCCATTTTAAGGATCATGCGCACCAAGGAAGCCAGTCGGATCACTGAGGAAAATGAAGCATCATGATGATGAGCCGCTAAAAAGCTTCATAGATTGATACCATAATTTGGTATTTGAGGTTGGAGTGTACGAGTCCGCTGAGGCATTAAAGAGCTTTAACGGAGCCTTGAGGGTTGGGAGGTTGTGATCCCACCTTAGGATCCAGGAAACACCAGATTATATCACGGCCCTGGAGTAGGCGATGAGGATTGTGTTGTTTGAGGAAGATGAGAAGATAGCCTGAGGGGGTGCTGCTTGGGTAAAAAAGAAACCCAAGCAGGAAAATCGTCGGGATACTGGTAGTGGATGGAGAGGACCAGACCCGAGGTAACGAAAGTTTATGCCAATAACTCAGGGTAACCTAACACCTGAGAGGAGGCCTCTGATCAAGGTCGCACATGTTACAGGGGGCACGGTGTACACCGCCCTCAATAAGCCTTTAGCGCAGATAACTCGGGAGATACATGACAAGGGCCTGATGAGAGAGCCCGACCATATAAGATTCCTAGTGGAGAAAAAAGATAACCAGGCTTAATATCCGTATCACAATTCATGGGGACATTCCACTAAGAGCTATAGAGATTTACATGAGCTGGTTGAGGATCTAATCATGAATGACTACGTCAAGGAGTTCATCGATCATTAGGCCATGAGGGTTAGGAAATGAAGGGAGTAGAGGCATGTGTTTATGATAGCGGGAAGAAGTACCTTGGTCGGAGAATCAAACCAAGCAAGGAAGAGTTACTATCAGATCAATAGCCTTGAGGTAATGGCTGTGGAGAGGGCCCCGAGGATTCAGAAAACCAAGTCAGTGCCAATAATGTTTACAGAGGAAGATGCTCAAGGTGTGATTTACCCTCATGATGATGAACTAATAATTAAGGCCAACATTGGCGATTCGATAGTAGACATGATATTTGTGGACTATGGGAGTGCATTGTACATCATATCCAAATAGGACTTGAACGAGTTAGAGATGGATTTCACCACATTGATTCAAGAGAAAACCCCATTATAGATGGTAAATTGCTTAAGTATCTACCAGGGGATTTTGGGAAGGCCTTTCATGATGAAATCAAGGGAAGCTAAGTCAAGCTACTACGTGAAATTGAATTTCCCAACCAGGGATGGGGTCAGAATAGATTGTGGAAGTCAGAAAGTGGAGAGAAGTTATTTTACAGCCACTTCAAATGAGACTCTGTGTATTGATGATCTCACAGGGTAAAAAAAGAAGGAGAGAGAGGATGAAGCAACTAAAATGGAGTCAATAGGTCCCCAACCTGAAGACCCCGCTCAATATGGAGGTACATGAGATGTGCTGGAGTCGGTGGAGCATTTTGGATCAGAGAAGACAGTCAAGGTCGGAGTCAGGTTGGAACAAAGTCTGAATAGGAAGCTAATGGACTTCTTGAAGGAATTTGCAAAATTTTTCGCATGGAGTCACAAAGATATATTCAGAATAGATCCTCTGGTCATCAGTCATCGCATGTAGATCGATCGAGATCATAAGACAATAAAGCAGAAAAGAAGGACCTTCAACCAGGAACGGTATAAGGCTATCCGTGCAGAGGTAGAAAAATTGATGAATGACGGGTTCATCTGAGAGGTCAAATACTCAGATTGGGTATCAAATGTAGTCTTGGTAAATAAGGCCAATGACAAGTAGAGAAAGTGTATAAATTTCTCCGATTTAAACAAATCTTGACTAAAGGACAAATTTCCACATCCTAATGTGGACTAACTGGTGGACTCAATAATATGTCATGGGCTATTAAGTTTTATGGATGCATTTTTGGGATACAATCAGATCAAAATGTGTCACGAGGACGAAGAAAAGACAACATTCATCACAGACCATGAGCTGTATTGCTACAAGGTGATGCCATTTGGGTTGAAGAATTTCGGGGCCACATATAAGAGATTGGTAAATCGGTACTATAAGCCCTTCGTCGGTAAGACAATGAATGTCTATATCGATGACATGATAACAATAACCATAATGCCTGAGGACCATTTGAGGGACCTCGGAGAAACTTTTGAACTCTTGAGGAAATATAAGATGAGGCTAAATTCCAAAAAATATGCCTTCGAAGTATTATTGGGAAAGATTTTGAGGTACATAGTCAGCGCAACGGGCATTGAGGCTAACCCTCAAAAGATTAGGGCAGTTCTAGATTTAAAGTCATCGAGAACAGTGAAGGAGGTGCAGAACTTAAGCAGTCGGGTAGCAGCACTCAATTGATTTATATTTAAAGCCCCTGAAAAATGTCATGTTTTCTTCCCGTTGATCAAGAAGGAAAAAAAGAAGTTGAATGGACAAACGAATGCGAGAATACATTTTAACAACTTAAAGGGTACTTGACCCGACCTCCACTTCTCGCCAAGCCAATTTCGGGTGAGATATTATTCTGTATTTAGCTGTATTAAAACATGTTGTAAGTTGAGTGCTAGTACATGACATAGATAAAATCGAGAGGCCAATGTATTATTCTAGTAAGACCTTTTTAGATGCGGAAACCCAGTACCCAGCCTATGAGTTGATGGCCATATCCTTCATACTACAGTAAGGAAGTTGTGTCCATTTTCTAAGCTCACCCTATCGAGGTACATATCGACAACCCACTTAGAAAAATATTGCATAGACTTGAGACCTCAGGTCATCTTGTAAAATGCTCTGTAGAGCTTAGTGAATATAATATATCATACCTACCTTGAATGTCAATCAAGTGGCAAGTTATAGCTGACTTTGTATCATAATTTACTAGGTCTCAAGTCATGATGATCAGAGAAGAGAAGTATGAACTGTTTGTTGATGTGTCAGTTAGCTCACAAGGGTGCGGGGCTGGTGTCATCCTCAACAATGAATAATGTGGGAAGCTAAGTTTTTACGTTTGAGGCAACCAATAATGAGGCCGAGTATGAAGCAATCCCGGTCTGGCAAAAGTTTTATGAGGCGGTCGGGGTAAGAGATGTAAAAGTGAAAATGGACTTGCAGCTGGCTGTTCAGCAGTTGAACGATGGGTTCCAGACAATAGAGCCCAAAATGATAGCTTACCTCATGGAGGTGAAAATGTTGGTCGAAGAATGAGGAATGTGATCTTCGAGCTGGTCGGTCCATAAATTAATCAACATGTGGATTCGTTGGCTCGGCTGGCGTCGTCTATTAAATCGAAGATTCCACAGGTTATCCCCTTAGAGATTTTAAAGCCTAAGAGTGTGGGAGTACTGAGTATGATGGAGGTAGAGGCCAAAGTTAAACCGACCTGGATGGACTCGATCAAAAGGTACCTAGATTCCGTGGACTTATCGAAGGACTAGAAAAATGAAAGAAGGTTGAAGTATTGGAGTGCACATTTTCCTAATAGATGAGGTGTTGTATAGAAGGGGCTACACGATGTCGTATCTGAGGTGTCTTAGGCCCAATGAGAAAAATTACATGCTTAGAGAAATTCATTAAGGAATTTATGGAAGCTATTTTAGTGGGAAATCAATTGCCCACAAAGCACTCGGGCATGGTTTCTTCTGGCCCACAATGCAATATGATAGGTTCAGAGTGGTCCGAGCATGTGATGGCTATCAGATGAATGCTAATGTGCCTTGCCAACCACCCGAGCATCTCACCATCGTGTCAAGTCCTTGGCTATTTGCCTAATGAGGTTTGGATCTCATTGGACCTAGCATTTTGAAGAGTGGCGGAACAAAGAACTCCTCAAGCACCATATTGACCTTGTCGAATAGTGGAGAGAGAGGTCGGTATTGAAGGTGGAATCGTGTCAGTAAATGATTACTCCCTTCTACAATAAAAGAGTCTGGATGCAAACCTTTCGTCATAGAGACTTGGTCTTAAGGGGAGTCACCCTAAATACAAAGAAGCTCGAAGAAGGCTCCATGGGATCCAAATGGGAAAAGCCTTACAAACGTGTCGAGGTCATCAGGTCGAGAGCCTATCACTTGGAACAGCTGGATGATACCTGACTAAAAAATCCCTGGAATCCCGAGAAGGTATTTTCAATAGAGCCTCGCTTAGAATGACCCTAAAAGATTTATAAGATGGCGGTTGATCCCTCGAATACAAGAAGTAATTTCCCATTTTTTTTAAATAAGTTACTCGCACCTTTACACGTTTGTTGTTTATTTGAAAGAGAAAAACTTACTCCGTATTTTTCAAAAATACTCATGATCAGAATACAATGAGGGGTGCAAGACAAGTGGGAACAATGTACAACATCATGGCACGCCAATCTCTGATGTCATTATCAAATCCTTGGGCTAGAATGTTAATACCCAGTGGCTTGCAGCTTTGGGGAATAGAGCGACAAGGCCTGCATGGCGTTTGGCGACTCAAGTATCCATAGCACTCTCGGTGATAGAGTCGACATTGTAATTGGTGCCCCGAGGTAATCATAGCCCGCATGGATGGAAGACTGCTTACAAGGTACTACGGTTCCCTCGGGTTTTGCATAGCATGGGGAAGAATTTTTCTCCCATGGCGTTTGCTGACCATAAAAAAGAGTTAGAGGTTCATAACATGAGTACGGGCCACGGGCCTCTGTGGCATTTGTAGCTTCGAGATTTGCCTAGCATGGGGACATATAATGATGCCATGGCACTGGCCGTCCCTTTTCTGGGTCCGTAGGAGCATAGCACAAGGAAGACTAGAAGTTCTACATGGCGTTTACAGACTCGGGGCCTACCTAGCATGAGGGGAAATTCCACCAAGGCATTGGTCACCCCTTAATCTGTAGCCCGGTTCGCCGAGACGTTTTATTGGAGTGGACCCAGCGGAAAGGTGTGGTAGAGGCAAAAATGGTTTTAAACATTTTAAAATTTTTCAGAGTGAATTAATAAATATCAAATATTTTTAATTCACTCAAATAAGTTTAAATATATTATTTATTAACATTTAATAACAAAATATATTTCGAAACACGACAAATTATTTTACGAAAATATTTGGGCAATGTTCAAACCGGTTGACCAACCTCCGAGCCGGCCCAACCCGGACACTTGGGCAGTGTTCGGTCAGCCCTTGGGCTGCCCGAAAAGTGCCCATTTCACTGGTTTCACAGCCGCCACTCGCCGAGCCCGTTTCGACGCGAATTTCGCTGTTTTCTCGCGTTTTTTACCCGGAATAATTTCCGAAATTTATCCACCACCCAATACACATCCAAAATCATCCAAATAACATATTCTTACATGAAAAATAATTTTTGTTTTACATGATAAAATCATATCTGATCCAGATTTTATTTTATCCAATTTTCATGCCATAATTCAATTTATTCACAAATTAATCCAATTAATTTACACCAAAATTTAATCACCACAACATAATGTCTCAAGAACAATTCTAGGAAATATTAGAGTGATAACATCACTCTAGAATGGAAATTTTAATTTAGAGATTAATTCCCTAATTAATCTTAATACACATGCTTAAAAGGAAAACTATTAATGTTATTAACCAATCAACACCAAATTTTTGATCCATATACATATCCAAGATACATATATTTTCAAGTCATGCAAAATACATATTTAATATATATTTTCATGCTTTAGAAACAAAAACTAAGAAATTAAAAATTGGGAACTTTTAATTACCATAATTCCAAGCTGCACCTTTCTTAATTTCTTCTCTTTTGGTGTTGGTTGATTAATTTGGAAACCCTAACCCCACTTTTCCTTTTATTCTCAACACATGAGAATGGCTAGAAGCCTTGCAAAATGAAAGCAAGTTTCATTTATATATTTTCTAGCCAAATTTCGAAATTTCTAGCAATTTTTGGTCAAAAATAATTTTTTATTTTGGCCAATAATTTTGACACACATTTAATCTTATCCAAAATTAAATTAAATGATTTTTTTGTTAATTAAAATCCATTTGTTCAATTTACATGGAATGACAAATCAAAATTTGCCAAATGAATAAGAATATTCCAAGATATTATTATCTAATAAATAAATAAATTAACTATTTAATTAATTAATTTATCTAATTAACAAAAAGAAAAAATAAATACATGGAAAAATATTCCAATAATATTCTTCCATTTTATCATTAATAATAATTAATTAATTAATTAATAATAACAATAAAACAAGTGTCAAAATTTAGTAGGTTAATAATGTGCATCTAATCTAAATAATGTATCATATATAAATACACATTATTTAATACACATGTGTGTATTAATTAATTGCCCAAGTGTTCAACGAGTACATTTTATATTGTGGGACTCTCTAGGTTCAAGTTTATTTGTCATGGAAACCAATTCCATGTTCGTAATTTGTCAACCCACAAATTACGACGACCACAGATAATCGAGTTGAACCATCAAAGTCGAAGTCATTGTATATATGCAATCCCTCTGTCATAGGTTATCCGAATTGGTCCAGAGATATAGATTTAATGTCAAATATCCGCTATGAACAATTCATGTGTCGCGACATATTTATGATTCTAAACAAATATTCAGAACTCGCTTCCGAATCATACATCGGCCAAGGATTTCAAAGAACCACAAATTGGACACCTAAATCCCGTACACGGGACTGACAGATCCTCTCTGGATACATCACATGATATCGTGAGTATCAGTCCATACCTGACGAACATGCGGAAGTCTGATCTAAAAAGATCATTGACGTGGCTGTCATCAAAGTATGGAGGATATCTCACATATCCACAGTGGTATCACAAGTCAAAGGAGCTAATATGCTATTCGACTCGTAAAGATTGCTATTGACATTGGTGTACCATCTATGAGGAATCCTCAAATGAGTCGTTCAGTATTTATCCAATAAATACCTACGTGTCTATATGAGTCTCCCAAGACTCATGGTTTACTGAGATAAACCATTAGAACAATTCTAATATACAACACGTACCGGTCTCACGGTTTACTAACCGACTAGGTATGTAAACCTTGACCAGGAATAGTTTAAGAATGAGTCATATTGTGATATTTCTCAGTAATAATTTCGGCGCTTTTGCAATTATGTCACAACTTTTCATTCTAAGGTCTTTTACGCCTTTACCATATATAAGATTATATTGATGAAAATACTTAATTTTATTCATAATAATAATAAAATAATACATCGTATTTACAATAAATACAATAAAATTTGGCGCGCCGAGCACCAACTCCAACATTTTCTCGCACTTGCTCTAGTTCCAATTTGATGGTATCTAATACCATCGCCTCTATATGTCTATCATTTAGTCTCGGAGGCAAGGCCTTCGTAAGCGGGTCTGCTATGTTGTCCTCTCCAGATATCTTGCATATAGCAACGTCTCATCGAGCGATGATTTCACGAATAATGTGGTACTTTTGTTCCACATGTTTCGATTTCGATGTGCTCTAGGTTCTTTTGCATGTTCAACGGCACCACTGTTATCACAGAACAACAGGATCGAATCCTCGATGCTTGGGACAACTCCCAATTCTGTGATAAATTTTCTAATCCAAACAGCTTCATTTGCAGCATCTGATGCCGTAATATATTCCACCTCAGTGGTGGAATCAGCTGTTGACCCTTGTTTGGAACACTTCCAACTGACTGCATCATTATTAAGAGTAAATAAAAAACCTGAGGTAGACTTTCTATCATCAGGATCTGACTGAAAGTCAGAATCTGTATATCTCTTATCTGGAAATCACCTTCTCCATAAATAAGAAACTTATCCCTAGTACCTTTTAGATAATTTAGGATATCTTCTAGTAACGCTTACTGCATGACTAATATCAGGCCTCGTACATAACATGACATACATAATACTTCCTAAGCATGACGCATAAGGCTGACTAAACATTCTAGCCTTTTCATCTTCTGTCTGAGGACACATCTTCTTCGAATTGTGCCTTTGTTGTACCTTTGCTAAAGTTGTACCATGTCAAAAAGATATATTAGCAACTTTACAATTGCTAAAGTTGTACCTTTGTAGGATCTTATCTATATAAGAAGATTGGGATAACCCAATCAGCTTCATTTCTTTATCTCTATAGAGTTTTATTCCAGGTATATATGAAGCTTCACCCAGGTCTTTCATGGAGAAGTTTTTACAGAGATATGTTTTAACACCCTGTATCATTCCAAGACCATTT
Source organism: Zanthoxylum bungeanum (assembly GCA_019454045.1). NCBI lineage: Eukaryota > Viridiplantae > Streptophyta > Magnoliopsida > Sapindales > Rutaceae > Zanthoxylum > Zanthoxylum bungeanum. The sequence goes on from SKCR01007306.1 coordinate 30,632, forward strand.
CAAATGATCATGATGTCGTCAACATAAAGCACCAAGAACACAATCATGCTCCCACTAACCTTCTTATAAACACAAGGTTCTTCTTCATTTTTTAGAAAACCAGACAATCTGATTACCTCATCAAAATGAAGATTCCAACTCCACAAAGCTTGTTTAAGTCCATAAATGGACTTCTTAAGCTTACATACCATGCCAGAATTTTGGCTGGAGATAAAACCCTCCGGCTGTTCCATATAGATTTGTTCATCAAGAAATCCATTAAGAAAATCCGTTTTGACACCCATTTGCCAAATATCCTAATCCGTTTTGACATACATCACTATGTATAAATTCCAATAAGTCAGTGGCCGATGTCCAACACCAGTAAATGAGGCTTTGGTCATTTTACCCTGAATACAAGATTCAAAAGTTGGAAAAGATTGTATGGTTAGATTCTCAATCAGACCATTCTTAACCAACTGGGTTAGGCGTTGTACACATATATGACCTAACTGCATATGCCACATTTCAGTATCAGTTATTTCAGATCTTTTACGTTTATTATCCCCAATTTCATAAACATATCTAATGGCATACAAAATATAATAACCTTGTGAATTTGAAAATTTGTGTAACAAAATATCATTCATATCATATATATACATAGAACGATTCTTAATATGTACATGATATCCTTTTGTATCTAATATAAACATTGATATAATATTAGCTACATAATCAGGCACAAAAACACAATCTGTCAAAATGATGATGCCTCTGGATAGACGAATCTCGTATTCGCCAACGGCTGCTGCATATAAAGAATCTTCATTCCCAAAACGAAGTTGCATCTCGCCTGGATCAAGTATCCTACTGACCCTCAGCCCCTACAACGAATTACAGATGTGAGTACGACTAGCAGAATCTAAAACCCATCCAGAACCAATGGCTTCACAAGCCAAAGAGATATCAATGATAGGGAAAATAAACATACTTATGTGGAGGCCCTCACCCGTCTGACAGAAGCTATATATCTGGACAGTTGCTCCTCTAATGTCCAATCTTGCCACAATAATGGCAATTATCCTTAGCTGATTTCTTCTTCGACTTGCTTGGTTTCACAACTTTTCCCTTGGGTGGAACATCAGAACCAGTCTTCTTTGCCTTTTTCTTCTTCTTCCTGCCCGATCTCGTAGATTGAGAAACAGAAGAACTAAACAAAGAGGACTTTGAGATTAGTGTCGGCACACACTTCTTGATGTTCTCCTCTGCAGTCTGAAGCATCCTATGCAACTGACTATAGGAACAATGAATACCATACATGTTGAAGTTCATAATGAACTGGGAATACGCCGGGGGAGTGAGCCAAAATCAAATTCCTGCCCAATGTCTCATTAGCTGAAAGTCAAACTTTCAAAGCTGCTCAATGAGATCCATCATGTGCAGGACATGTGGACTCACTGGCTTGCCATCAGCCAAACGAGCGTGGAACAATTCTACAGAGATTCTATACACTAGGGTCTATTCCTGGTTTAGAAATAGCTCCCGAAGCTGAGTTATAATGTTGTAGGAGTCAGACATATCAGCATATTGCCTCTTTAGATCAGGAGACATAGAACATAGAATGAGTGACCTGACTCTCAGATTATCATCCTTCCATTTCTCAATACCTCCATCTCTTCAAGTAAAGACTCCGTTTCAATATCTAATGGTTCTGGATTATCCAGCACAACCCAACTTCTCTGATCTCAAGACAATCTTAAGATCTAATTCCCATTCACTGAAATTCTCGGGACCAGTCAGTTTGTTCACGTCCAAGACAAGTGCAAACAGATTAGAGGAAGTAGTAGCTGCCATCACAAACTTAACAAAAAAAAAACAGGAGTTAGCAGAAAAAAAGCAATTTCATCAATATCATAAAAAACATCCAACATATCATGGATTTTTAAGATAAGGATGTCTTCCCACCATTTTACGTAATTGATAATCCTCAAATAAAATACGAGAATTCAATAATTAAATTAAATTCTATAGCAGGAAGTAGACCTACAAATATATTTGAACACACAACTTTGGCACATTGTGCCCAAATATATTTGAAAGTATGTAACAATTACCAATCACATCCAATGTGACTCTTTACAATAGGTCCTGAACCTTTTTCGATCCTCACTGCTTTGACATCTATTGGATGAGGCGTATTCAAGGCTATACTCGTCAATGTACATATCCAAGGTACTAATACATCACCTCACTGCTTTGGCATCTATTGGTATGCACATTTGCTTGAATTTGTTTCTTATTAACTAAGTTTTACTGGTATAATTAAATTTCCATCAACCATAGTCGCATTGCTTTGGTAGACACAACCACAGTATCAAAAAAATTATTTACATTCGTATTGACAAGATGAGCCTATTAGTGTACAATACACTCACAAAACAAAAAAGCCTTATTAAGGGGATTTTACAAAAACTGTCAAACAACCAAAATAATTGATCCATTCAATTAATTCTAAAACATTTGTAAAATAAATTGAATTAAATATCAAATATTTTAAGGCATGAAAAATTATTTTGGTTGTGGGATCAGACGCTCTGATACCATTTTGTTGGAGTGGACGCAGCGGAAGGCGCGGTGGGGAAGGCAAAAATGGTTTTTAAACATTTTAAATTTTTTCCGAGCGAATTAATAAATATCAAATATTTTAATTCACCGAAAAAGTTTAAATATATTATTTATTAATATTTAATAACATAATATATTTCGAAACACGACGAATTATTTTACGAAAATATTTTTCGATCAATACTACGCGTAACGGGCAAACGGTAAAACCGTTTGACCAACCCCCGAGCCGGGCCAACCCCGACACTTGGGCAGTGTTAGGTCAGCCCTTGGGCTGCCCGAACAGTGCCCAGTTCACTGGTTTCACAGCCGCCACTCGCCGAGCCCGTTTCGACACGAATTTCGCTGTTTTCTCGCTTTTTCGACTCGGAACAATTCCAGAATTATCCATAACCAACAATACACATCCAAAATCATCCAAATAACATATTTTTACATGAAAAATATTATGTTTTACATGATAAAATCAGATCTGATTCAGATTTTATTTTATCCAATTTTCATGCCATAATTAAATTTTCACAAATAATCCAATAATATAATTACACCAAAATTTAATCACCACAACATAAAGCCTCAAGAATTATTCTAGGTAATTTTAGAGTGGTAACATCACTCTAGAATGATAATTTTAATTTAGAGATTAATTCTTTAATTAATCTTAATACATATGCTGACAAGGAAAACTATTAAAGTTATTAACCAAT